>PVJO010002778.1:22393-136657 GCA_004026905.1 Hystrix cristata | reverse complement strand
ATGAACTTGATCAAGGAAAGCTTTTTTCCCATAATATTAACTAAGCTGCCCTTTCGGGTCTTCCATGACACATCTAATGTGGTTTCAGAAAGCAACCTCAGAAAGGAGAAAAAGGTTTTGTTTTTGTAGTAGTGAGGATTGAACTCAGGAAGCACCAAGCTACACCCCTGCCCTTTCGGTATTTTTGTTTTGAGAGAGGGTCTCCCTAAGTTGCCACAGCTGGTCTTAAACTTGCAGTCCTCCTGCCTCAGCCTCCAGAGAAGCTGGGATTACAGATGTGCACCACTGGGCCCCGCAAAAAAGAGGGGGTGGTACTAAAAGAAAACAAGTTACTCCTGCACCAAGAGATTCCTTTCCTGAAATTAAAAAAGATACAGACGTTAAGAATCATGGGTAGGCGAGCACCTGAGAATTAACTCCGTTTCACAGGTAAAGCTAAACTGAGCCTCGTTCCCGGTCGTGTCTATTATTGTAGTGTAACAGCAACAGCCGAAAATGGGTCTCGACATGGGCGAGAAGTTATGTTGGGACGTGTCCCCCGTATTGAGAAGTCACCACACACCAGGTTCCTGAGCATATCAGAAAATTAAAACAAGCATTTACCTGAGATCAAAGATGGTGCGTTCCCTCGTTACAGAAGCAAGAATAATGTGTCTTTCAAAGGTGAAGGCTACAGCCACAATCTGTGGCTCCAGGACTGTACAAGTCTTACAAACAAGACTTTTATTTGCTATGATTTGATCACCTGAGTAAGTGCTATAAAATTTAGGTCCAGCCCTGACATAAATTTAAAACTACAAGGAGCCAAGCCCAGTGGTGCACACACCTAGAATCCCAGCGCTTGGAAGGCCGAGGCAGGAGGATCACCTTGAGTTTGAGGTCAATCTGAATTACATAGTGAGGCCCTGTCTCCAAAAACAAAAAACAAACAGAAAACCAAACACACATTTGCATTTTTTATGCAAAGCTAAAACAATCACAACCAAAAAGAATGATAGTTCGTGTTCTCTTTGCCTGTCAGGCATTTGTTCTATTTAGGGTTCTAGGTTTCTTTAATATTTACTTTTAAAATGATGAATAGTATTTTATATCACTTTCTTAATTCATATTTAAATTACTTATTAAGTATTAAAGTATTAAAGTGTCATCATGCTTAGCCTTAGAAAGAGTTCACTATTTTTTGCACTGAGACTTTAATGTGCATTTTCAATCCAGAATCACGAGTTTTCAATTGTGGGAAGTTTTCTGGTATTACTTAAGCGACAAGTTCTTCACTTTGTTTATTCTCGTCTGCCGGAACTTACATTCACAGGATGTTGAAGCCCTCCCCAGGTTAATCCTTTTCTAAAAATTTTCTTACCCCTGCCTTCCATTATGTATCTCTTAGTCTTATTTTTCTAGGGATTGTCTTAACTTGATCTGCTGATACTTCTTTGGAATTTGTTTAATTCCAAAACTCTCATAATGTTAATTTCGTGAAGGTGATTCATAATCAGATTGTTCCTTTTTTATAGTATCCTGTTCTTTAAAAGGGGAATGATTATCTAAGGACAACGTTTATCTCTAAGTACTAGTTTCTTGAAAGTTTTCTTCTGCTCATCATATTTCCTCCAGTGATTTCCGTGTGTGTGTGTGTGTGTGTGTGTGTGTGTGTGTGTGTAGCATGTTGAGGGGCTTCCTCACATATCTAGGGCTCTTTAGCTATCAATTCCAGGATGGACAAATTGTGACACTAGAGCTAAATCTACTGCTTGTTTGTTGTTGTTGTGTTGTTGCTGCTGGATTTTTTTTTTTAATTTTAATTTTATTTCTCAATAGTACACGTCTGCTATGCACAGTGATGACATTCGGCTTGGGGGCTTGGTACAAACACATATCACATCTCGATCATTTTTATTCCCCCTTCTCGCCCCTCGTCTCTCCCTCCTTCCCCAGCTCCCCTCCCACCTCCATATTAAGAGCCTGTTTCTTAACATGGCTTTTTATTTTGCTCTTTAAATTATTTATATTATGGGTCTTATTTGAGAGAAGCCACGCAGTATTTAAACTTTTGTGACTGACTTATTTCACTCAGGGTTATGATCTCAAGATCCAGCCATTTTCCTACAGTGAAAGACTTTATTTCTCTGCAGTCTAAATCCCTGGCACCCCGTTAGCCTTCACGGAGGGATTGCCACCTGCTGAGCCTTCAGGGGGGACCAAGGCCTCCAGCTCTGGCTTGCAGGCCGGACAGGACTCCACACTCCGGCCCGGGGCCTGCTCGATGCGGACGCGACGGCCACCGGATGTCCCTGCGCTCCTCCACAGCCCTGCAAGGGAATTAACTTGCTTATCCGAAGGGAAATTGCTGTCGCCTCTGAGATGAACCACTCAACCAGTCTAGAAGGTCACCTTCCCGTCCTTTGGAGAGCCTGAGAGAATGGCAGCAGTATAATTTGAGAGCTGGCTTAGGTGCCGCAGTGACTGTTTCGAGGAAAGCAACTCGGGACCAATATGTCAGTGCAAAGATTTGCACAATATGCAAAAAATTCCTAGAGGTGGAAATGTTACCTACTGCAGACAAAACCCTGTGGAGGTGACTAGAGGTAGAGAAATGAGAATGAGAAGAAAATCAGAATGCAGCTACGTGGGAGCGGTGCGCACAAATGTTACCCGGACCGTAACTCCATATCTGTTTAATGACTGCTAGGAGCTCGGGGATGTCTGTGTTCTGCCACCAAAGTGAAGCTGTCACTAACCACCTTGCAAGGGGCCTTGAGTATGTCCAGAGGAGTGGTTTTCTGGGTAAGCAGAGACCTCTTGAGCTTTCTTACTAAATCGGACTGATATCAGAGAGGCTACACAAATGGAAGTCTTTGAAAACACTATATATGGAACATACGATCCAATTTTGCAGAACTGAATACACATAAGAAATGCCAGGTTCTGCTCCGAGAGCTACTCTACTCTGAGCTCACAGGCCGGCGGGAGACCACGCAAAGCATTCTGCCCCATTTGGGTTGCGGGCAGCCAGGAGACACAGGAGAGCAAGAATAATAAAACATGATGAAAGCCAGCCCTAAGAGAGTGGCCAGGGCCTCCATTTGAAAGCATTTCTTTAAATGTCTAAGAAACATCGAGCACGTAACAGAAGATAAGACAAGGGCCTTGCTCGTGGGAAGTCTTCAGGCCGAATAGAGCGTGACAACGTGCAGCAACATGGGATCGTACAGGAGAGAGAATTCTCCATGCGGCAGACATTACAGCATTTCACACCTGAAAAGAATGAATGCAGCTTTCACAGATGGTAATAAAAACAAGAGAAGTTTCAGTTCCAGGAAAAGCAATGTTTCCAACAGGTCAAGAGATAATTCAATTTCAAGGTTCCCAGTGCAGTAACACGTAAAGAAATGCAGAAACGTGGGTTTTCACAAGCATAGTATCTGAGGAGGACTGCGGGTGTAGCTCGGTGGTTAGGTGTGTGCTTAGCACGTTCTTAGCATGTGCAAAGCACTGGGTTCCCTCCCCAGCACCAATACACACACACATACACACTCGCGCGTACCCATACAAAGCATTTGCTCATGGGTCTATATTTCATTTGGCGATATTGAAAAGTTTAAGTTTAAAACCTTTATTGTTGTTTTTTTGTTGTTGTTGTGTTGGGGTTTTTTTGGGGGTTTTTTTTTTGTTTGTTTGTTTTTTGAGACAAGGTCTTGCTATGCAGTCCAGGCTGGCCTCAAACTCATGGTGATCCTCCGGTCTCAGCCTCCTGAGTGCTGGGACTATAGCCTCGCACCACCAGGCCCAGCAAGAAATGTGATTTTTAAAAACAGCTTAAAAGCATATATCTATCTCCCTCGTGCATCGCTCCCCTTGCCGGGTGCAGTCACAATTGGCCTTCTTAGTAAACTGGTTCATGATGCACGTCCAAGGCACTTGTGATTCTCCAGCAAATGGAACTAATAAAAAGGCGCGATGACTTTCCTTGGAGTGGCGGCAGACGTTCACGGCAGAAACACCAGATGGTCCCTTCCCTGCCAGTCTGGTCAACGCCAGAAGAAACTGCTCTGAAGAAAGATAGCTCTCCTTCACCAGCCAAGCCACTCAGTAAACATCAGCATAAATGCCCAAACCCACCAGCTCAGAAAATCACTATTTTATATCTTACAAACCCTTCCGTTTTACCCGGAACATCTGCCGCAAAGTTCACCCCGCTGGCTTTTTCCTGCGGATGCAATCACAGAATTTATCAGAGCTTCTCAGACGAGGTCGGCGGACAGGGCAGAGTAAATCAGGAAGACAAATGCACAAATCTGTGTTCCTGCAGCCTCTTTTCAGTCACTTACCTTCCAAGGCGGCCCCTGTTGGAAGGAAAGATTTACTCCTTCCTGCTCACGCGTGGACCCTCAGAAGTGCCACCCAAGCCAGAGACCCAGAGACAGCAGCTGAAAGGCTCCAGAGGAGCGTGTGGTCAGAAGACGCCCTGCACTCTAGCTACCTTCTCTTGCTGGAGTAGCCCCAGACAGTTCCCAGGGCCTCACTCTCCCACCTCTCAGCAACAGACCGGGTGGGCTTAAAGATTTTCCAGTAAGTCAGACTTGATACAGTGAGTCTTTTGGAAAACATGGAATCAAGAAAACACATTATTACTGTTTCCAGGGACTTTATAAACCTTACCAAATTGAAAAAAGTGAAAAAATCAGGAAAGGACTTTCAAAGCACCATTTGCAGCAGCAAAGGGAGAGTCAAATTTGGTGACAACCAATTCAAGACAGAGAGATGAAATGAATACTTCCATCCTGCAGATTTCCCCTAAAACTGGGAGAGAAAACATGGTGCTCCATGCCACATAGACAGGCTGTGTAGACGCAGAACGGAGAGCACGGGCTAGGATGGGACACGGAACGCGCTCTGCTCTTTAATCTACTGTCATCCGCTAAGTGACCATTTCCAATTTCCTCCGCAGCACCAGGGGATAACAACAATGCTCTCTGAATAATGAATTCTCATTTCAATCTTTCCAAGCTAACAGCATAGTCCTGGTGATGACTGCCACTATTTATGGCTTAGTATATGTCAAGCGCTGTGCCCAGCAATTTACAAACTGATCAGCTACTGTGCAAAATAATCCAGGGAATACAGTACCATTGTTGCCTCTATTTTAGAAACTAGGAAATGAAACTAAACAGCCTAAAGTCCCAAAATAAAATCAAGGACTCAAATCCAGGCAATATGACTCTAAAGTTCATACTTACGACCATGTATTGTATTTGAAAAAAATGTATTCAGGAGTGAAATTCAGCGCATTGGGCATAGTGTGAGGTATACTTCACAGTATTACAAAATATGTGAGTTTTATGAATCATATGAATTTTAATACATAATAATTATATGAGAACACTTTTGGATCACTCCCTTGTCGCCGTATTTCAACAACACATTTTCGGGGAGATCAGTAAGCGAGGTAGTAGAAACATGTCCAGATGTGAAGGTTTTCATTTTCCCACTTCGGATGGACCACTGTCTTGTCTTCCTTGAATTTAGGAAATCTGGCATCTGGTATCCAGGCTAGAGAATCAAACTGATTATTTCAATCTGTGTCTTCTGCCAAATTGTGGGTAACAGTCTAAGCAGCTCAGCTCCTTCCTTCCCACCTTCCTTCTTATTGAAGTTCAATCCAGCACAGTGGAGAGGGCTGGGTCTTGGTTGCTCCAGGTGTGAGGACTAGAGGAAAAACTACCTGGGTCTAAGGCATATTTTTTTAATATAGATTTTTATTAAAATCTATCCAAAATTACACAAACTTACAAGCCATTACACAAGCTTACAAACCATAATACCTTGTGCCTTTTGCGTTTAACAACAAGCAATGTAAACAACTGCATAGATGCAGCATTAAGTCACAACTACATAAAGTTACTGTAATACTTAGTGTATGTGTTACTGTTTTGAGTTTGGGTTATTAGGTTCTTGTTTTTAGGATATCATTATTACTCTGGATTCCCATTCCCCTTCCTCTTCTTGTTCCTTTCGACCCTTTGCATATTTTAAAACTCAATTGGGGTTGGGGATTTAGCTCAAGCGATAGAGTGCTTGCCCCTGAATTTGATCCCCGACACCCCCCAAAAAGTCTCAGTGAACCTTGGATATGACCTGGAGGTAAGAAGGAATTGGTATCATAGGCCATTGCCTCAACTTTGGCAATGGAGAGTGAATCTAAAACACAATAAGCTTGAGACTAGAGGCAGACTAGAGAGCAGGTTCTAAATCTTTCTAGAAGAATCTGAAAATCTAGCACTGACTCCACCCTCATTAGCCAGAACCTCCATCCCCACTATATCTAGCTCCTAAAATGGTCCCAGAAAGAGGGGACCTTCAAGTGTGTAGAAGTGTCAAGGTTATTTCAAACCATGAATCTTCCCTTCAGCTCGGAGAACTCTGACCTGTAGATGTGGGCTACTGTAAAAACTGTTTCCAACCATGGAAAGTAAGGTGATGCTTCTCTAAACACCCACTATCTTACTTTTGTTTCCGTAAAAGAAAAAGTGTTAAAATGGTAAGGGGAAGAAAGGTTGAACGTGACCCTCCACCAAGGATGCCCATCCGCTAACCTCCAGAACCCAGGAGTGTATTACCTTACACGGCAAGAGGAACCCTCACGTGGTTGGGGTGAAGGATAGAAGAGATAGAAGACCATCTTGAATTATCCAAGTGTGCTCAGCCTAATCACATGAAGAACTTTTGCCTGTGGGGTCAGAGAGGTGAGTCAAAAGAGGAAGAGGGAATTCAAGTAGGAGAAGAACCTGACCCATTGTCACTGGGCTCGAAGATGGAAGACAAGGCCAGGAGCCACAGCTCGCCTCCCAGGGGCTGAGCTCACAGGTGTGCACCGCCCCCGGCTCCAGACAGTCAAAACAAGGGGTGGCGGTCTAATTGTTCAACGAAATCACCAAATGTGTGCGTGTGCATTACATCACTCGATTTCATAACAACTCTGTGGAGCGGCATTATCATTGCCCTCACCCCACCCACGAGGCAGGACATTGAAGCTTAGACAGTTAAACTCAGCTTCCTACACCAGTGTCCGAAGTCTGGTAAGCACCTGAACTGGGTTTTGAACTCAGAAAGCCTGATTTCTACTTTTCTATAATGGAAGCCTGAGAAAAGATGTCCTTTTTCTTCTAATCCCTTAAATTCCCTAGAAAAAAATTAGCAAAAAAAAAAAAAATTATTATAGAAGGAAGGGAGGGTAGGAAGGAGGAGCAGACAACTTTACAATAAGCCAATAATCCCAACATTATAACCTTAACTGCTGCTTAGGCTGGATACTGTGAGATGAGGACAGGCAAAGGGCACCACATCACCTGTCACATGCCAGCCACGACCTTCTCCCAGATCGGAGCACCCTCACTCACCCAGGAGGCGCCCTCAGCTGACTGAGCCATTTCCCAGACCCAGCCCGTCCCCTGTCCATAACTAATGACTGAATAACTGAATAACTGAGTAAACCGGGGTTAGAATGGAATTCGCAGGCTGTGCCCTGGAAGGCAACACAGACTACCACATCATCACTTGGAGCACAGACCACCGCGATAATGTGCGTCCTTCTGAATCCCTCTCCTACCAGCACTGTTATTCTCCAGGTTCCAGGGTTATTTTTCTTCTAACCAAAACAAATGGTGACAGCAAGAGATAATACATACTATGAGATGGAAATCCTTTCGTACAAAAATGACGTTTTAAAAAAACAGTCCAAAAATCTAATTGTTGGTGGCTTTTTGAAAATAACTTGCTGACTATACAGTTAACTATAAAGGATTCTGTTTTATCTTCCTTCAGCTTAATAAATTTACTATTTTAGATAAAAATATACAAAGTACAAAATTGGTCTTTAACTTACCATGTATAGAATTTGTAACTAACTGCAGCACTAAGATTTGAGAATGATAGTTAGCCAATCACATCTACAAAAATAATATTAGAGGCTAAGACTTCCACAAGCAGTTTCTGGGAATTAGAAGGACCTAGAAATATGAGTTAATGTCACATAATATAAGACTATCACAATGAGATGAATTTGACAATTACATTTATTTTTTGAAAAATAATAGGTAATAACTTTAAATCAGTAGAAATTCACAATAGACTTTTCAAGTAATTGGTTTTTGACAAAAGGAAATCAAATGTAAACCACTGCTGTAAATACTCTTTTTGACAATATGCAAAAGTCAGACCTGATTTAAGAAATATCATTTAATAATTTAATTTCTTTACAAAGCATCAAAAATGAATCACCATTATATTGTAAACATGATCAAAATAAATCTTCGGCTATGAAATAAAGAACTCAATCCATCAAAGCAGCACAAATCTCACAGAAGCAAATATATAGAAAAATTAACAAAAAGATATTAACCAGATTTGATCTCTCAGCTATAATCAGATATACAGGAAACTGTTCCTGACAGGAAAGATTCCTACAAGGTTACAGCTGCGAAAGGTAATGAGGTGCCTTAAATTTTTCTCTGGAAAATTCTGCCAAGCCTCACTCACGGTCCACACAATCATCCGGAAGCTTTGAGCCTCGCCAGAAGCAGCTTCTATCCGCAGCTCTGGAATCCTACTTGAGGCTTCCACTCGAAGGGTGCTGTATTGATGGTGCACAAGATAAATACGTTATTGCACCTGCTGGTGAAGACTTCACCTCCTCCAGAGGTCCACTCTGAATACTACTGGTCTGTAAACCTGCATTTGACCTGAATTCCTGCACATTTATCTTTGCTGTCTATGGTAGGAAGAGAAGAACCTTTAAGAGCTCCCAGTAAATACAGTGATCTCCCACCCCTGAGATCTGAGAGAGAGAGAGACAGAGAAATAAAACTTACTGCTGCCTTCAAAGCTTGATCGAGATCTTCCAGAAGGTCTTTTTCATCCTCTAAGCCCACAGAGAGTCGAATCAGCGTGTCACTAATTCCAAGGGTTTCTCTCAGACTCCTCGGCACTGAGGAGTGGGTCATGATTGCCCTAGAAGATGTGAGCAGATTCTGATCACTATCTTGTACCAGGGAAGGCGGATTTCTGTCTCATCTACTGCAATTACCTTCAAATTTTTTCTTCGCCAAACATCAAATTTTTCACACCTGTACAATTTTTCATATGTGAAAACAAAAACAAAATAACTATGTAACTTTTATAATCATGATTTTAAGTGTAAACCAAGATTTTTAAATCCTGTTTATACCACTAAGTAAGGTATATCCCAATCCTGGAGTCACCTATCAAGCACCCCCATGAAGAAGGGAAATGCTAGCCTCCAGCAGGCATAGATTGTGATCAAAATACATGGTGGATGCTTAAACTTTTTAAAATATTGTACTAAAAGACACATGGCCATGAATTTCCTTCAAATCTTCCCACTCACTTTGAGCATGCTCATCTTATCCTTTTCACCATTTTCTGAAGCAGTTCTGGAAGTCCTTTTTCCTGAGTGTCTTTACAAGGTATGATCAGAAATACGGTGAAAGCTGCTGTCAAGTGCCATACAGCGGATTGGCAGACTTATAAAAACATTATGGTGTCTTTATCCACCTTATTCACCAGAGCTGGCACCATACAGCTTCTGGTTCTTCCCCAGAGTCAATGTTATCATGAAAGGGAAATGCTGAAGGGACTTAGGACATCGAGGCAGCCAGGACAATGCAACTAAAGACACAAAAGAGGACTCCAGAGCTGCTTCAGAAAGTGGCAAGAACAATGTGGTCAGTGTGTTCCAGGCGAGGGGCATATTTTGAGGGGGATTGATGGCAATGTGTCCTTTACTAGAATAATTTTTAGAGTGTTTAATATTCACTGTCTTTTTCGATCACACCTCATAGATGAGCCCATCTGCCTGAGTGAACGGAGCTTTGGCCAGAAGCCGTATACCCACGACCGGCCAGCTGGACAGCTACTTTTCAGCGGTCTCTTGGGACAACAGCCTGCAGTACTCATTCTGTCCGCCTCAGTGGACTAATCTGGAACTGACCCTTCCGAGGTGAATTGGGGAAAGAGAAGCCAGGACAACAGTATCAACCACTAAGCATCAAGAATCCCAGCACCTGTAACCGCGACATAGAGGCCTTGAAGAGTTTTTCAAATTAACCAGCAACTCACCATTATTATGGACATGTGTAAAAAGTAAAGCACCTATTAGGTGCAGGCACTATAGTAAGAACCAGAAACCAAGAAGAACGAGGTAGTTTCTCTAGGTAACAAAACAAGAGCTAGAGACTAAGACAGTTCACAAAACAGAATCAGCTACAAAGACCTCCAAGCAAGTATCGGCCAGAGGGCGCCCAGGGCTCCAGGAGGCAGCGGCGGCTCTGTGGACTGAGGCACCACGGTGGGGAGACAAGGCTGACCCGGCCCCAGCGCACACGGACACCGACCCGCCTCCTCTCCTGGGTGCCAGGGAGGTCAATGCCTACGCGGCCTTCCCCAGCTCCCTTCAGACCACAGTGGGGGAGGTCTCCGGCGGTGGTCTGAGTAAGTGGCAGTCTGACACACAAACATCCTCCTTCGAACGCTCTGTCCTGGCAGGCTGTGTGCATGTGTACAGATGAGAACTTAGTCTTCAGAGTCCCACAAACTTGGGCCTGAAGGCTGCTCCCTCCACACACTGGCTTAGGACTGAGTAAAAGCTTTGTGTCTTCAGCGCCTGTTTCCTTATCTGAAATAATAATGGAACCTCCTGTGTGCTTACCATGAGGCTGGTACTGACACTAACTCGTTTTAAAAATGTCACATGGTTTCTCTTACATGAGAAACTCAAAGTAGGGCAATGGAATTTTTCTTTATATTTTTTCTTTTCTCTCTTTTTTCTTTTTTTTTAGACAGGGTCTCCTTATGTAGTCCAGGCTGGCCTTGAACTCACTGCAATCCTCCTGCCTCAGCCTCCTGAGTGCTGGGATTACAGGGATGTGCCACTACACCTAGCTTGGGAATCGGATCTTTCATGGATGGGAAGGGGACCAAGAGATGGAGGGAGAGGAAAGAAAGGAGATGAAAAAAGAAATGAAGATGTGTTATATACATGTACCAACTCCACATAAGAAATGTAAACATTATGTACTGAAAACATGGACTAATTAAAAAAATAAAAATAAAATGTTTAAAATGCTTTTAATGGGCTGGGGATTTAGCTCAGTGATTAGAGTGCTTGCCTTGCAAGCACAAGGCCCTGAGTTGGATCCCTGGCACCACAAAAAATAATAATAAAATAAAATGCTTTTAAAATGGATAAAATTTAATACAGCACCTATCTTAAAAGTCTGCCATGGGTATTCACTGAAAGAATTTAAATAAAGTACTTAATAAGTACCTATAATACAATAGACACCTGATGAAACGTAACGCACAGTAGTAGCTGACACTTGCTGTGTTAAGTTGGGTACTTTGTGTGAACCAGTGCGTGGGCGTAGGCACTTTTCCCCAACATTCTCACTACTCTAAGAGCTCGGAAATTGAGACTGAGAAAGGAAATGCTTTAGAAAGGCTACAAAACGCTCCTAAAGTTACAGAGTTAGTCCGAGTCCTTAGGTTAGGAGCCCAACCCAGCACACGCCGCTTCCACTTCCTGCCTCCTTATTAGGGTCCTGATCCGGTCACAGCAGAGCTGGCAGACAGAGCAGCCCTGATCTGAGTTCTCTCATCCCCCAGGGTCGGGGTTATGGCCTAAACTACAGGGTCTGAGGGCCAAGCAACTTTAAACCAAATTCCTCAATGAATCAGGCAGCAGCTATTTTAAGAAGCGAGCCTTTAACGTAATACACATTTCATCACTGTGCGAAACAAACCAGTTTCACAGGCTGAGTGTGCCCTCTTGTGCACCCAGACTTACTAGCAGGCATCTTCTTGCAAGACTAGCAAAAAGTTATCAGTATTATCTGAATTATTTCTTTGTAAGATTGTTTGACTCTCTCTACAACCCATAAACCACAGTGAGGAAAGAAGCAAGCCTAAGCTTTGGTAATCCCTGACATTCCCCAACACAATGCTTCTAGGATACATTTCTCCCAGAAGTGTGTATGAAAATTAAAACACAAAAACAAATCATGTATATTTGCAATGGCTGAAAATTATTAAGTGATGATGTTGACTTAACACTGCAGTAAGTACAATAGAGGTCTTAGCCACACATGACAAAGGCAAGGTTTGGCTCAGGAGTGCTTGGTGGACAGCTTACCAGCAAATGATACTCAGTACTTTAATTAGTAATCCCATTTTATGGATGAAAAAATTGAAGTTTAATGGTGAATTGGTGGAAACGAGTCTCAAACTGAAATACAGGCTCCTTTCACTCTCCTTCAATATTTTTGATGCAAAGCTTCAAAACTAACGCTGCCAACAGATTCCTGTGTGATACTTGAGTCAGTCATCTAAACTTTCAGGATCTTGGTTTTCTTATATGTAAAATAAACTGCTGGACTGCAGGACCTTCAGCAGCTTCCTCTTCTAAAGCTTGACAGAAAGCATCAGTGCTTGGATAAGGCCGGTGGACTGGCAGGGCCAGGTGGCCAAAGCCCTGGAAGACCAAGCGGTTGGCGTCCATCTCGCAGACAATATGGCGCCCTTAAGGACCTAGTAGGTTCTTCTCTGGCAATTGGGGGTGTGAGGCAACTTCACTGGAGTCATCTTTTCTGTTATCAAGGAACCTTGGTAACAGGCCTTCCAGAGCAGTCCCCAGCCTCCCTTCCAAAGCCGGGTGGGGTGGCTCTAGGTCAGAGGTCTGAGATCTGAGAACGCACTTACTGCTGGAGTCTCTCCAAGACAGACGAGGAAAGAAAGCAGTATCTGGGAGGACCAGGCTCACCGATAAGCAGCCCAGACTTTTACCAAGCTCTCCATCCTAAATGGGTTATAGTCCATGCCGATTATTTATCGCTCACCAGTCTCACTGCTAAATACCTGGAGTTTAGAGGCTTTTGCACAGCAAAAGAAATTACTACTAGAGTGGGGCAAAAAAAACCCACAAACTGGGAAAAAATTTTTGCCAGCTGTCCCTCAGACAAAGGTCTAACATCTAGAATATATAAAGAACTCAAAAAAATCAAATCCCCCAAATTAAAAGACCCTATCTAAAAATGGGCATCTGAAATGAATAAACATCTCTCAGACTAAGAAATAAAAACAGCAAATAAATATAGGAAAAAAAAGTTCAACATCATTGGTCATTCAAGAGATGCAGATCGAAACAACACTAAGATTCTATCTCACTCCAGAAAGAACAGCCATTATCAAGAAATCAACCAATAACAAATGCTGGCGGGGCTGTAAAGAAAAAGGAACCTTCCTCCACTGTTGGTGGGAATGTAGACTGCTCCAGCCACTGTGGAAATCAGTGTGGAGATTCCTCAGAAAACTATGACTAGAGGTTCCATTTGACCCGGCTATTCCTCTGCTTGGTATCATCCCAGAAGAATTAAAATCATCATACCACAGTGATATATGCACAACCATGTTCATAGCAGCACAATTTGTAATAGCTAAGTCTTGGAAACAGCATAAATGCCCAACAAACAATGAATGGCTAAAGAAGATGTGGTTTTTCTACACCATGGAGTAATACACTGCCATAAAAAAGGACAAACTAGAGACATTTGTAGGTAAATGGATGCACCTTGAGAACATCCTCTTAACTGAAATAAATCAGTTACCAGTTCACATCGAATTGTTTCTCTGATGTGAGAAACCATAAATGTGAATAAGGACAAAGGGTATAATAGATATTATATAAAAAAAAATGATAGTATTCAAAAGAGAGGAGAACTAGATAGGGAAAAGGGGGATAAAGAAGAAAGGTTAAAAGAAAAGTAAGATGAAAGGGAAAAAATGGAAAAATGTAAATAAACTTGTTGCAAATAGGGAGGGGTGGGTGAATGGAGGGGAGGGGAGGGGAAGGGGGGGAACCAAGATACATCACGTACAGGTACAAAATAACCATGTTGATTATGATCATTATGTATACAATGTACCAATACATGTTCTTGGTAAAAATAAAAATAAAAAATAAATACCTGGAGTTATCCCTGGTTTCTTTTATACTCCATTTCGAGACAATCATTAACACTGACTTTAGATTTAACATACTGAGAAAAATAGAAATATACTTACGGGAGCTCTGCAAGACTTTCATACCCTCCTAAACTCTCGGCCAGAGTAAATAACTGTAACAAAGAAAACACACATTTAGATCTTCCAGTAAAATAAAAATACTGAAATCTACAAGTGAATGTTTTTAATGAAATGGTCCTGGCATAGGGGGGATGGAGAACAGCTGTGATTATGAATACACTAAATATTGGGCATGAAATTCAGAGGCAAAAATGAGAATGAAGCTTGCAGGAACAATTTCACCAATTACACAAATTATGTTTAACCTTCTAAAAAAATCAAAAACTGACCAAAGTAAATCTCCTGATGTGGCTCTGTATTTACTTAAGTAGTATTCAACATAAGCTCTAAAACTTCAAAATGATTTTTTTGTTGGTTGTTTGTTCTGAGACAGGGTCTTGCTATATAGTTCAGGCTAGTCTTGAACTCACTATGTAGCCCAGAATGGCTTCACATGTGGCAATTCTCCTGCCTCAGCCTCCAAGTGCTGAGATCACAGGCATCCACCACCAAGCCCTGCCCAGAACTGCTCTCTGGGTTCCTGTCTGTCTCTGTAATCTCCCCCATGTGGTACCATCTGCAATATTTCCTCACCAGGGGCCAAAGCCACAGGGCCACCTGATCTTGAACTTCCAGTCTCCAAACTGCGAGCTAAACTCTCTTTTCTTCATTAAGTACCTTGCCTCATGTGTTTCAGGATAGTAATAGTAAATGCACAAAGATATTGTCAAATAATTTTACAAGAAAAAAAATGGGGCTGGAGGTCCTACTATACACCTGTAATCCCAGCAGTTGGGAAGCTGAGGCAGGAGGATCACAGAGAGTTCAAGTCCAGCCTGGGCTACATAGTGAGACCCTGTCTCAAAAAAAAAAAAAAAAAAGCCCCACAATCTTTTTTTCTTGCCAAAAATTTTTGAGCCAAGAGTCTTGTTACGTTGCTAAGGCTGGTCTCAAATTTATGGGCTTAAGAGACCCTCCCATTCCAGCCCCCCAAGTAGCTAGGGTTACCGGCACACACCACCCCATCTGGCTTAATTTTACTAATATTTCTGGAAGTGCTCTCATAATACTTGGTACTGTCTTTCTCATTTTAGACGTGGCCAGATCAGAGGCACCCGGAGAACTCTGACTCGTCCGGCCTTCCTTAGCTCTGGAGCACTGATCTGTCGAAGCTGCTCCATGAGGTCAAGGCGAGCCAGCGCAGAGGACGCAGGCCTCCTGCCTTTGGGAAAATTAGACAAAAGCACTCTCCTCCCTCAGCCCAGAGGTGCGGGGGCTGCAAAACCACTTGGAGGTTGGACTTTGGAACAGCCCTTGGGCAGAACAACCACTACGTTAGTTTGAGGTTAAACGAAATACAGCAAAACCTCTGATTTTGAGTAACTTCCATTAGCAAACACTTCTCATCAGTTTTAACTTGATAAACCAGCAATGTCTTTCAATACGGGTACTGTGTGACGTCAGACATCACATGACCACAGCTGAGTCAATGGTTCCCTCTCTCTGTCTCCCTCCTCCTCTGTCTCTCTCTGTTTCTCTGTCTCTGCCTCTCTCTCTCTCTCTCTCTCTCTCTCTCTCTCTCACATGCTGCCGGGTTATGGGTGATCTTCTCCCAACGGCAAGATGTTAGGGAAGAGCTCTCACCTGCAGAGAGGAGAAAAAAGGCGAAGGAATCCCTCACTTCAAACAAGATCACGGAGATGTGTGAAATGTGGGAAACAGTGCAAAATTTTGTGGAAAACACCACCCGAACACGGCTGTAAGCAGTGTGAGAGAAGAATCTTTACAGACAATGCAACATCACATTTCTGCAAAATCCTCAAAAGGAGGCAAAAGCAGGTGTCATTGGACAGGTTCCCTGTTAAAGCTGCACGAAATGAAAAAGTTTTCTCTGAGCCAATAGACAGCAGTGATTCCATCAGTGACAGTAAAAGTCAAACTACCCAATAACCCTCCTCTCTCTTGCCTCCCTCACACCAGCCATGAAGGTTTTCAAAGGCAAATGCAGGCTCATTTGTTTCTTTTTCTTTATATGTTGTATTTTCCTTATTATTTTTGTATTCTATTACAGTATTGTAAGCATTTTTCTATGACTATTTTTGGGTTGTGGGATGAATCATCTGTGTTGCCATCATTTTTTATGGGAGAGTCACTTTGACATAACAAGTGCTCTGGATTACAAGCCTGTTCCCTGGATGGATTATGCTCACAAACCAAGGTTTTACGGTATTTCATTTGAGAGAGGGTTCACTTTTTAAAATTTTGAAAATGAATGCATTTGAACATTCTGTCCCCCCAGATTGGTCGGGGGTCATGCAGAGCGGAGTAGATGACCATATTCAGATGTCTGTACTAAGCCGCTCTCGCTTAAATCACTTTCAACCCAGTGCACTTCGTGAAGAGGTTTCCGGACGTGGCCTGCAGGTACAGAAACCTCTCGAGAGAAAATGAGCTACAGTCTGCAAGCTTTACCTTCAGGTGCTTGAGGAAGGTCTCCGCGTGCTGAAGGGAGCCCTTGATGTAGAAGGTGACCATCCCCGGGCAGCCCGTGCACTGCCGCTTGGCCAGCTCATGCTGCGGGTGAGAGGGCAGCCCTGTAATCACAAGGTTGACAAGCCTTCTTTTAGGACCCAGCAGGGGTTCTAACTTCAGGGGTCAAAATCTCACTGTCCACTTGAGGAAACTCAGCCTAATTCTTTACCCCAGCAGCACCTCACTGCCTTTCATCTCAGGACCTTTGCACATGCTGTCACCTCACCTGGCTCCCTCGTCACTTACATCCTTCTGTAATTCCCTGCTTAATACCAGGTGTGATCAGAAAATACAGGGGAGTGTTTAAACTTTAAAAATTCACTGTAATAAAAGACTTACGGCCATGACTCTCCCCTCAACCCCCCCCACTCTGAATGCTCTCTTCCAGCTGTCCTTGCCACTTTCTGAAGCACTCTGGAGTCCTCTTTCATGAGTGTCCTGGCTGCCTCCAAGTCCTGAACTGATTCCAACCATTTCCCTCTCATGGTCACTTCAACATTTCAGAAGAGCCACAAGTCGCATGGAGGCAGATGCAGGGAATAAGGTGGATGAGGACATGGTGTCATGTACAAGCTGCCTTTCTGTTGGATGGCACTCAGGGAGCGGACTCCAGAACTGCTGCAGAAAGTGGCAAGAACGATGGATAAGTGAGGGGGACTATTCTGAGAGGGGCTACACATTCGCTCTGCAGACTTTGGTCATACTTTGCATTTGTCTTACCTACAGGACTTACTCCTTGAGGGTAAATGTATTTCTTCTGCTCATAATTGGATCCCATTCCTAGTGCAAGCCTCGGCCTGTAGTTGGTAAACATTTGTTAGCCAGAATGGTGGCTCACACCTATAATCCCAGCACTCCAGAGGCTGAGGCAGGAGGATCACCATGAGTTTGAGGCCAGCCTGGCCTACACAGTGAGCCAAGGACAGTCCAAACTACACAGCGAGAGGAAACACTAAACGTTTGCGGAATGAATCTGATGTGACGGATGTTGCCCATTCGTCTGAACACGGCTCCGACCCTTTTCCTTCCTTCCACCTAGAACGCACACCAACCAATAGCCCTGACTGAACTACACACAAGACTTGCGTTCTCATGTATATTTTAATTACTTTAATGACAGAGTCACAACTATCCCTGAGACTACACAACCAGACAACGTCAAAAGGATCTTTAAAAAACTGTTAACCTAAGATCACCACAGTTTAAAGCCTGGTACGATAAATTCAAAAAGTAACATGAAGTCTGGTAATTCCACCAAGCGCTTCTACATGCTGCAAGGGGCTGGGGGAGGGATGCAAAGGAGAAAGTAACAAAGTTTAGGAGAATTGGGGCACAGAAGTGTCAAGTCTCAGTGGGATGTGCCTCTCTCAGGTTAGAGGTAGAGCTAGTGTTTAATAGCAGAGTAACGAGATTATAAACAAATCAGCTGAAAAGTACAACAGTGTCCTCTCAGAACAGGAATACCCGTTTTTTGGTTTTTTTTTTTTTTTTTTTTTTTTGTGGTGCCGGGGATCAAACTCAGGCCCTTGTGCTTGCAAGGCAAGCACTCTAATCAGTGAGCTAAATCCCCAGCCCCAGAATACCCAAGTCTTAAAGCTAAAGACCGTTACAGAAACATAGAGTATGTAAGTCAAGTTTCATAATTCCCAAGCATTCACTAGACTACAGGCAATACAAGGCCCAGGACAATGTCCGTGTACTGCCCGTCAGATCCTCCACAGTACCACGCAGGAGTTTCGACAATAAATGGGCAAGTGGGGCCTGGTAGTGCGCATCTGTAATCCCAGCACTCTGGGAGGCTGAGGCAAGAGGATTGCAAATTCTGACTGAGTCTGGGCAATTTATCAACCTCATGAGATCCAGCCTCAAAAGAAAAAAAATTAAAAAGAGCTGGGGATGTAGCTCAATGCAAAGACCTTGGGTTCTATCCCCAGTGGAAAAATAATAATAAATGAGCAGCCAAATATATGTGAAAATACTTAATTTAACAAATAAATGTTACATGAACAGGGTGTTCTGGATGACCCTTAAAGTCCTGGTATAAGCATAACTGCCCAGACACCAAATCAACAAGCCGGGCAAGGTGGCGCACACCTGTAATCCCAGCACTCTGGAGGCTGAGGCAGGAGGATCACTGCAAATTCGAGGCCAGCCTGGGTTACATAGCTAGACCTTGTGTCAAAAAAAGAAAGAAAAGAAAAGAGAAGGGCAGAGAAGGGCAGAGAAGGGAAGAGGAGAGAAGAGGAAATCAGAGATCAACGTACCGGGATAAAGAACCTTCTCTACCCGGGGATTGGATTCCAGGAACTGGGCCACAGCCATTCCGTTCTGGAAATGCTTCTCCATTCGGATTTGCAGAGTCTTGAGGCCTCGAAGGCACAGGTAGCAGTCGAGAGGGGACGGCACTGTTCCAAGAGCTGCAAGGTGAGCCCCTCTCGGTTAGCCGAGTGGAGCGGGCGGAACATCCGCTGGTGCCTCATCCCCGGGGCAGCTCCGAAAAGCCGGCTCCAGAGCGCCGCCGGGTAGGTTGGGTGGGGGGCGGGTTGCTCTCAAAAATCGGGAGCATGAAAATGAAGCATGAAATATGCTTCAGAATAAGAGGGGAGCCGGGCGTGGTGGTGCACACCTGTCGCTTTGAAGAAATCATGATTAAAATCAACATGGATGTGAAAATAACAGAACTTTCGCTTCGTTGTAGCATAATACAGTGCCATCGCTGCAACGTTTTGATAATCTGATTTTTCAGATTTTTCTCCTTTCCTCTAAAAATCAGAATTCTTTCCTCTCTCTAAATGTTTCACCATTTTTCATAAAAATGCAAATACCAGGTGTAATCACGGCTAGCATAAGAGGAAATCTAGGTGTTTTAATACTCACTGTTCTGCAGAAAGCGCAGCCTGCTGTGAAGGGCATCAGAATTCACCGACACTAAGCCCATGACCACGTCGCTGTGACCTGCAGCAAAATGAAACCACTCGTTCTTCACATTGTAATTTTCGAACTATAACTCGACCTTGGAAAAAGCTCTCAAGAAAAGTCCTCTAAAAGAAGTTTAAGGACTGGGGATTTAGCTCAGTGCTTAGAGTGTTTGCCCAGCAAGCACAAGGCTCTGAGTTTGAGCCCCCATACCAAAAAAAAAAAAAAAGAGAGAAGTTTAAATGAACTTTATTCAATTTGACAGGAGCAAAACCTATTTCTAAAGCAATAAAATAAAAAGCGTGTAAGAACTAAATATTTCTTTCCAAGCCACCCGCAAGATAAAAGCAAAATCTCTGGCAGTAAATTACAACCCTTTCATCCCAAATCATGACTACAGTTTTGCTTTCTATAAACCAAATCCTATTACTAAGCGACACATAATTTTTTTACTTCGTACATGAGTCACAGATAAAACCTACATAACAGAGGAAGAAGGATCAAAATGTCAATTCCTATGCCACCTCCACCCGTCTTTGGAAAAAACCACTCACGGACTAGGCCATGGGCAACTTACCATTCATGTATTTCGTTGCAGAATACACGCAAATATCAGCTCCCAGAGACAAAGGCCGCTAAAAGACACAAGAGATTCTTATTTTAAGTGAGAAACCATTTGAAAATACGTTTCATTATCTGTTTGCAACTGTTAATTCTACTCCCATCCTAGTCTATCCTAACTTTCCAAATATTTGTGTATCTTACATTTTTCCAGAATCTCTGATATTATATATCTTTCCCTTTGACTCTCACCAAGTAAATATAAAAATATGAAATACTGGGCCCATATGGAACCAGTGTGATGGAAATGGCAGATAGAGCCATCCAGGCCACCAGGGCCTGACCTGCAGGTAGAGCAATCGCAGGTTGGTCTTCGAACTTATTACCAAACACTGGCCTGCATGACTCATTAAACACACAGAGTAGTTTACACAGTCATTCCGTGATTTTTATGCCAAGTCGGTGCAAACTACTCGGTTTACATTTTTAATCTTTAAAACTTTATGAAGCGCTTTGTGACCATTCACACTCAGTGTGCCATGCTCTTAACCCCTACTTACTCTTTTATTACACTAGTTTCACCAAGTATAAAGTTACCTATAAAGAAATTTGTTTGGGTTTTTTTTTTCTGCCTAATTTTGCTGCACATTAATCCTTTAGTCTTAAAATATCTCTGTTTACAGTAGGATTTAAAGTTATAGTTGATTTACCACTAAACAATATATTATCAACAGGTTTCTGTGTACATTTCTTCCTTCTTTTCTTTCCCTCCTTCCTCCCTCCTCTCTTCCTCCCTTCCTCCCTTCCCCTTCCTTTCTCTCTTTCTTTCTTTCCAGAGGCCTGAACCCAGGGCCTTCACACTGACCTACATTCTCAGCCTTTTTCAGTTGCCTTTTCTCCATTTTGAAACAGAGTCTTGCTAAGTCAGGCAGTTGTCCACTTGGGTTAAAACTTGCCATTCTCCTGTCTCAGCCTGCGAGAGCACCAGAATTACAGGCATGCACCATCGCACCTGGTCGCATTTTCTTTTCAAGTGTCTGGCTGTTTCTGACCTCACTAGCATTGTCTGGGGTTTGGAAGATACTAGTCTAGGTTGCTATGGAACCTTTCCATTTAGAGTGATTCAAAAGCAGGATGTCAGGCATTACCCAAATCACTTGCCTTCTGGTGGCATTTAAGTAGATGTTGACAAAGTCTCTCCTAGAAGTAACTTTCTATAAATTTCATAGTCAAAAGAGAAAATAAAAAAACAAGACCTAATATCTGTTGATCTCATTATGTGCCAAAAACCACGCTAAATACTCTGCCTCACCCAGGGAGGTACCTTACAAAATACGTCATCAATAAAATCAGTGCCTTCGTGGTTCTCATGGAACAAACAGGAAAAATGAGACATATCAGTCAGATTAAAAAGCTAGCAGAGGCAAGACTCGCAGCCGGGACTGGCAACGGCGCTATG
Organism: Hystrix cristata; assembly: GCA_004026905.1. Classification (NCBI taxonomy): domain Eukaryota; kingdom Metazoa; phylum Chordata; class Mammalia; order Rodentia; family Hystricidae; genus Hystrix; species Hystrix cristata. Next base: position 115,056 of record PVJO010002778.1, on the reverse strand, counting down.
CAGGACAGCTACGCAGAGGCGCAAGTCTGCAACTTCACGTCGGTGTGTGATCACTTTGCTTTTGGAGAGCCTTACAGAAGACAGGCAGAGGAGAAAGAGAGTATGTTCAGGCTTCCTGTGGGTAAGACGGTGAGAGGACCTTTGCAGAACTGCCTCCCGGCTGCCTCGGAAACGTGGGATTCTGATTAAGTCCCATAGAATGAGTCCAGATGGAATGAAGTCCGTTCCAACCCTCGGCCTGGAAAGCGACGCGGGTTCAGAAAAGCAGAAGAACTGACCTGCCTTACCGACGCTAATATGAGAAAGAGGGCGAAGCCTGGTAACTCAGGCAGGGCCAGGCTAAGACCAGGCCTGTGATCATCCCTCGGCCAATCCGCAGACTTACAGCGGCCCAGCAGAAGTGACCAGAGACAGTGCTAACTGCCCCAGCAGCAGTGGCGTGCAGCTTGGGGTAAGTGCATCCAAGACTGGAAACCGCCTGGGACGAAGCGATGGGGCCAGGGGATCCCGCCTTGGAAACAGGTTTCTACCGGACACAGAAGCAGCCAGATACATCAAGAGCCAGAGGCCGGCAGCCCATGAGGAGACCCGAACGCGATGTAGCCAGGAAGGGTTTCAGGAGGGCAGACTAAAACATGGTAGTGCCTCTGAATAGAAGGGGGTGGAAAAATTAAGCTGTGTTCAGTACACGCACCAACTCTCCATGATGAATGCAATCATCTTGTACTGCAAACGTGGACTAATGAAAATAAAATAAAAGACACGTCCCACAGGAAAAGTGGAGGCAGGTGGACAAAGAGGTTTCTGCAAAACGCTGAGGAAAAGGCTGGAGACAGCACCCGGGGCAGCTGCAGGAACCGGGAGAGAAGGGGGCGTGTGAAGAATCCGAGAAACGAACAGGGTTTTGGAGTCAGACAGGATGAGGAAAAAACAGAGTGAGTGTGCAAGTATGGCAAGCACAGCAGGAGGAAACAGCAAAGAGAAGGTACAACAGGAACGAAAACAGGCAGGTCACTCCAGGGAAAGGGAAGGAGAACACGGGGGAAAAGGCACAACTCATACAAGCTAAATCTCGGCAGCAAGCTGTACGTGCATCAGCAGGTGAGTGGATAAAGAAAACGTATTTACACACAATGGAGCACTACTGTGTCATAAAGAAGGATGGACTAGAGTCATTTGTAGGAAAACAGATGCACCTTGAGACCATAACGTTAAGTGAAATAAAGCAGACACTCAAGCTTCAATATCACATAGTTTCTCTTTTTTGCAAATGGGAAGGGGGTCAAGAGATGGAGGGAAGAAAGGGGAAGGGGACAAAAAAAGGAATTAAGATGTGTTGTGTACATGTATCAATTCCATACAAGGAATGTAAACATTATGCACCAAATATGTACTAATAAAAACATAAATAAATAAAATGTCAAAATACCAAAAACATAAAGCAAAGGGAAAGGCAGATGAATTGAGCATAGAGATTCTCCAAAGCAATCTAACAAAAAGAACAAAAGAGAAAGAAACGGGGTGCAGGGAGCAGAGAATTAAAAAGAAAGCAGGATTGTAGAGGGTAGTGCTGGGGAAGGTAAGTGTGGGGGAGAGGAGGGAAGAGATCACCTAGGGAGGTGCTGTGTGCCCCCAGAAGTCCTCTGTGGAAACCTCACCAGCAAGGTCATGGGATCAGGAGGCAGGTCTCTGTTCACCAGGGCGGGAGGAGATGAGTGGCTCCAGATGAGCCCTGAGAGCAGGGGCGGTGACGCCCGCCTGTAAACCCAGCCCTGAAGAGGCTGAGGCAGGAGGATTGCAAGTTCAAGGCCAACCTGGAATACATGATGAGATGCTGGAGAGAGAAAGACAGACAGACAGACAGAGAGATAGAGACAGATGGCCCACAGCACGTCTGGGCTCTTCCACCCTTCAGCACACAGGGAAGTACCATCGGTAAGGTGAACATGTGCCTTCGCCAAATCTGCTGGTTCCCCGATCGTGGACTTCCTGGCTCCAGAACAGTTAAGTAACATCCCTGTTTATAAGCCGCCCCGTTTATTTTGCCACAGCTGCCCAAACAGACAAGACAGGAGCACTAGAAATACTTAGCGATAATGAAGAACGAATGAAGTAGAAACTCCTAATGCGGATAAGTGACAGACACAGGTAAGTTAAGGACACAGTCACAGCCTATGGGTGCTGAAAGAAGGGAAACTAGGAAGAGAGAGATGGAAAAAGCATGTGTGTGCAAAACCCTGGATGGTACTGAATAGAGTTTTTCCTTTTATTTGAAAGGTTAGCCAGGTAAGAATTTAATTTTTTTAAAAAAGAAACAAAGACTTGGGCATGGTGGTACATGACTGTAATCCCAGAACTCAGGAGGCTGAGGCAGGAGGATAACCATGAGTTCAAGGTCAGCTTGGGCTACAGAGTGAGACTCTGTCTCAAAAAAAAAGGTTTGTATGTGGCTATCTGTCAATATCTATATAAAAATACATGAGATGTGAGTGAAAAAAAATACAGCTGTTTTATAACCAAATAAATATTTAAGTGCCTACTATTTCTAAGGCTTTGAAGATATAATGATGTAGTAAGGCCATATGTTCAAAGGGTTTACTCATCCTAAGAGAAGTAGAAATTTTTAATACAGATAATATCATTATCCATCAAGCATGATGGAAAGGCCTATAGTCCCAGCACTTAGGAGGCTGAGGCAGGAGGATCAAGCCCAGCCCGGGCAACACAGTGAGTTGAAAGCCAACCTGAACTACATAATGAGACCCTGTCTCAAAAAACCAACCAATTAACCAACTAACCAACCAGATAGATAGATAGATAGATAGACAGACAGACAGACAGACAGGCAGGCAGGCAGGCAGACAGACAGTTTAGAGATGTAGCTCAGCGCAAAATAAAGACCCTAAATTCAACCCCAAGAACCACAAAAAAAGATATCATACAAGATATCAAACAAGGTTTGAAAAGACATTAATTAATGGGAGAAAAGGTCCAAATTTAATTATTTGCCTAATCAGTAATTGTGATAGATGATTGGATTTCACAAGTTGGATAATCTTCTCCCTTTTCTAATTATGGATATTTGCGTGGTCCACTAATCACGCCCCCCCAAAAAAAATCTATTTTCACTGACCTGGAAATATGCCGACATAAAGGTGTTATCTACCACCAGAATAATGCCCCCACGCTTGTGGACGATGTGCGCGCAGGCTTCGATGTCTGCCATCTTCAAGCTAGGGTTGCTGGGGGTTTCAAGCCAGACAAGCTGGAATAATTCAGAAGTTACAATGGTTTGTAGAAATGCACCGCACAAACACAAGCCTCATGCATTGTGACAACATCCAATGCAAACACAAGGATTATGAAGCTGGAAGGTTCACATCTCAGCCCCACCTGCCCCATGAATCTCCGAAAGGCCGTAGCCCAGTGACTTGCCCTCCGTCTGCCCCACTTCCACATCTGTAGAACGGGCTTGGGAATACTTGTCTTATGGAGTTGTCAGGATCAAATAAGGCAACGTACGTCTAACCAGGAAGCTGCTAAACTACTTTCATTATTTCCCATTAAAAAAGAGGATTATTCCAAAGACAGTTCAGGGTCTGGAAATTTTATCAATGGACGAATAACGGAGATTGTACCAGAATACATCGTAGAATTTTCATTAATGAGAATTAAGCCTATGATGCCCAAAATATCTCTAGTACTGTAAATAATTAATATCAGATGCCCTAGAAACTACGGGAATAGCTACCTAGGACTTGAAGATCCTGCGCCTCAGACCAAAGGAGAGAAATGATGGCCACAACAAAAAAGAGTCCCAGTTCACTAAGACAGCATCGGTAGGATGCTTCCCTGCACATCCCCACCCTCCAGCAACGCAGGCACACACTGTCTTTAAACAAACTAATGATTCTTCTTTAAATTTCCTATGTCGATGGCCAAGAGAGCTGGTTTCATATACTTCCTACTCCAGAATTTTAATACAGAAAAATGCAGGGTGGCTAAAATAATGCACATTCTATAAAAATCTTGAATCATTTAAGAATCTATAAGAATGATTCCAGGGTAAGAATTGATTATTCTACAGATAACAAAAAAAAAAGTCACAAAACAGATTTGACATGGACTTTAAAATTCAACTTCAAAAGGCAAAACTATGTATATTTCAGAAGGGAAAATATATTAAGCCAGTAAAGAGCCATTATATAAAGCTTTGTGGACCAAGCTTAAAATACTCACAATTTATTTTCCTTCTTTGGAAAGATTCAGACCAGTTATTTTAATAAGTATCTTTTCTTTCAAGAAAGATTAAAAAAAAAAAAAAAAACTCCCTGGAAAATAAACCCTGCAAGTGGGGATTTAGCTCAGTGATAGAGCTCTTGCCTGGTAAGTGTAAGGCCCTGAGTTCGATCCTCAGAACAGAAAAAAAAAAAGAAAGAAAGAATATAAACCCTTGGTGGTGTGTACCTATAATCCCAGCACTCTGGGAAGCTGAGGCAGGAGGATTGCAAATTTAAACCCAGCCTGGGAAATTTAGTGACTTAGTGAGAACTCGTCTCAAAATTTAGAAAGTGGGGGATGGGGGCTAGAAATGTAAGAACTGGGTTGAATCCCCAGTACTTAAATACATAAATAACCTTAATTACCAAAAGCTAACTCCCATTCTAATCTGCAACATAACCTTGGCACAGTTCAAAATTTTAATCTTTAGCAAAAAGCTGGAAAGGGCCAACTTGTAAAAGACACTGATCTTTCTTTTTACTCCTGCAGAATTTAAATGAAGCTCCAAGAATGACTATCACATCTTCCTTTCACTCGGGCACAATACATCTTCCGGTGGTGCAAGCTTCCCAGGACAGGGACTGAGGGCTGCCTGTGGCCCACTTTCTAGGTCTATCATTTGTAGCGGGACCCTTGAGCACCCAGATAAAGCTGCTGTGCGAGGGTCCTGCGGTTTGGTGGGCACCTTGCCTACCACCCAGTGTCTCTGACGACTCGCTGCCCAGCAGTCTTGGTAATGCAATTAAGAACTGTGTGCTCCTGCGTGGAGAGACATCATTTTGTTTTTCTTGTGGTGTTGGGGATCAAACCCAGGGCCCCACACATGCTGGGCGAGTGTGCCATCGCTGTGCTACATCCCCAGCCTCTGTGCAGACCGGCTGTAACCACCGCCGGGTATGCAGGTACTGTACTAAGTCAGTCATATGTATTACCGTCCTGTGAAGCCATTTTACAAATGAAGACAATGGGACTTTGGCCAAATAATTTGTCTAAACTGATACACCAACTATGATACAGAATCAGTTTGAATTTCACTCTGGAATTCATGTATGAAGTCCTAATCACTAGGCTATAATGCCTAAGAGATACCAGCCTTTGTTAATCTTGTCGATATTTCCAATAGCTTGAAATAAAATATGTTGTTCAGATTTACATTATGCCCTTTAGTAAAACGGTGGGCCTGGGGGTTGAGCTCCGCGGTAAAGCGCTTGTCTAGCAAGCACAGGCCCTGAGTTCCATCCTCAGCACTCCCAAAAAAGAAACAAAACAAGACAGCACAGAGAAAACAGACAAAACTGAAGACTAGCTCGGTTACCTTGGTCTGTGGTGTAATTGCTTCCTCCAGCAATTTGGTTTTGGAGCAATCAACAAAAGAAATCTTTAATCCAAATTCAACTGCCACAAGCCTGAAGTACCGGTTTGTACCTGGAGCAGAACAAAATCAGATAAAACAGAAAGAACAGCGTATTAAGAAATGTTTGTTCCTCACAGCTGTAAACACTTAAAGTTAGAAGAAACTCTCGGTCGACAGTAAAAATGCGAATAAACGCAATTTTAGTTAAGTGGCTCACTATCTGAAATACAGAACAACAACTCTGAGACAAATAAAACACACTTGATACCCACAAGCGACAAAGAATAGAAAATGTTTCTCCAAATACCCAGTCTTCCCAGCACTCGGAAGGCTGAGGCAAGAGGGTCACCTGAACTTCAAGGACAGCCTGAACTACATAGCAAGACTCTGTCTCAAGAAACCAAAGTAAATCAAACAAACAAAAATACTCAGTCTCTACTTTCAAACACTAAGCGCTTGCTCCCTGAAAAAATAAATAGTTTTTTGTAAACAATTTCTTCTAAGTACTCAGATCTAAAGTAAATGAATTAGGGTTGATAAAATGCCCAAAATAAATATTCAATCTGATTTTTGGTAACAGAAAACAACGGATTACTAGTCTTTGTATTTTCTCAATGTTTTGTTGTTGTTATTTTCATCTTTTGGTTTTTGAGGCAGGGTCTCACTGTGTAGTGCAAGCTGGCCTTGAATTTACTACGTGACCCAGGTTGGCCTTGATTTGCTGGACTCCTCCTGCCTCAGCCTCCTGAGTGCTGGGATTACAGGCATGTGCCACCACGCCCAGCTGCCATGAGGTTTTTTATAAAGCAACATAAAATACCTGAAGGTTGGAGATCTCTGTAATTTAAATTCAGCAAACCAGCACAAGGACCCAAAGTAAAGTATAAAAACAACTTGCAAATTTCTGAGGAATGACTAGGAACAAGTCCTTTCCTTCAAAGAACTTAGAGATTTAACTTTTTGTTCAGATGAGAGATAGATAAAATGATAATATTCTACAAGTCACATTTTAATTATTTGGAAGCATTTGAAATTTATATGTGCACCTACAAAATTCTCTGCTGTTGTTTTGAACACAAAAGCCAGTATTGGGCTGGGGATTTAGCTCAGTGGTAGAGTACTTGCCTTGCAAGTGCAAGGCCCTGAGTTTGATCCCCGGCACCCCCCCAAAAAAAAGGAAAGCCAGGGAGGGGACCAAGAGGGTTGAGCTCTTAGAGAGGGACCTGGTAGAGTTCACCTTCACTGCAGGGAGAAATTTTAAGCAAAATATGTCTGAAAGTTGATCCATCCTCATTCTACCAGTTTAAATACAATTCTTTTATTAGTCCATGCTTGCAGTACATAATGATCACATTCATCGTAGGGAGTTGGTACATTTCTATAACTGTCTTAAATCTTTTTACTTTCCCTGCCGGCTGGCCTTGAACTCATGGTGCAGCCCAGGCTGGCCTCAAACTCATGGCAATCCTCCTGCCTCAGCCTCCAGAGTGCTAGGATTACCGGCATGCACCATGGCACCTCCTGGCTCTTAAACAATCTCTCTTACAAGCAGTTGCAGGACATGGACCCTAAGGGTTCGTGCTCCTCCTCTTCCAAGTCCGAGCCAGCCTGGATGTGCCACACTTTTGAAAGCCAGTAATCAATTCTAGCAGCCTTGTTTACATAATTCAAAGCTCAGTGTATTATCTTTAAAGTATCAGTCGACACCGTGTGGGTGAGGAGGGCCGCCTACCTCCATACACATCATCCATGCAAATCACTTGGTCTCCCGCTTTCAGAAGATGAGTAACTGTCACATTGGCTGCCAAACCCGAAGCGAAGGCCAAATCTAAAATAAAAATCAAGTCCGAGTAAGCCAAGAAGACAGGCCTGGGGGTAGAACCATCTACAGTCTTCACCCGCGTAACTTAATGTTCTTCTATCTGCTGATAGTCAAGAATAAACTAGCTTTAAAACACACACACACACACACACACACACACTGTGGACAGGTACTTAGTCTTACATTAATTCTGCCTTAGTTATAACATTTCTGTAAAACACTTCAAAGAAATCATTCTTTGAAGAACATAAGATAAAGACTCATCGCCCATTAAAGTACGGTTTTAAAATATCAAACTAAAGAAATTTCAAACCGGAGGACTAGAGCCAAGATGTTATCCACTTTTTCACTATACGGATATGCAATATAATATATAACATGCCAGGAATGGGCCCCATGCCTATAATCCCAGCACTTGGGAAGCCGAGGCAGGAGGATTGCTTCGAGGTCAAGGCTACCCTGGGCTACACAGAGTTCAAGGCCAGCCCAGACTACACAGTGAGAAGCTGTCTCAAACCCCTCCTCCCGCCAAAATATATAACATTTTGTTAAAATATTTTAAAGAAAAAATTTATTTATTTAGTTTTGGTTTTTTGAGACAGAATCTCACTACGTAGCCCAGGCTGGCCTTGAACTTGCAGCATTCCTCCTGCCTCAGCCTCCCAAGTTCTGGAATTAAAAGAATGTGCCGCCTCACCTGGCTTGACAAAAACATTGTGGGGGGAATGCCTGGGATTGAACTCAGGGCCTTGCATTTGCTAGGCAAGCACTCCACCACTTGAGCTAAATCCCCAACCCAATCAGAATCAGACCTGAGCTGTGCTTGATAAATTTAATGATGGCACACTATTCTGACCTTATTTACTATCATTATATGAAAAATACAAAGATTATTTAATAACAATCTGCTACTCTCGTGAGAAAAAAAAGTTTCCGGGTGCTAAGTCCAGCCTCTGAGAGCATGTCATAAAGGGTTACTGGCTACTGCAGATGCACATTGCTGCTCTTCTTAGGTACAAATTATCAGGTGAGTGAACCAGAATATTAAAAAGTTTCTATTTCATAGGTGGAGCAATAAAACTTAATTTGTATCTATTTGTACTAACAGATGCCTCTGTGTATAAAGGGCATTCACAAGAATGCTCTGGCAAATGCTGGCTTTTGGCCTCACATATATTTATTTCTACCTGACGATTATGCAGGTAGGGACAAATCCCTTTCAACTGAGGGACCTCGGGCAAAGTATTCATTATTTTAGTAAAACAAAAGTTTCGAACGAGTGAGTCTTCACACCCAGCTATATTCCCAGTCCCTTTCAAATTTTGAGACAGGGTCTCACTAGGTTACTAAATTTCCCAGGCTGGGCTGGAACTTTCCATCCTCCTGCCTCAGCCTCCCAGAATGCTGGGATTACAGATGTGCACCACTATACTCCGCCTTGAATGAGTGAATCTTTATTATTTTTTTCCCATCTCCATTCTGTGTCTCTGGGATGTTCTCTATACATTTTTAAAGTATAGCTCTCCAGTGAAATCCATGTCACTTACTGTACTTGGCCCCATCCAGGGCTGCCACCGCTTTTTCCAAACAGTTCCTAGTGGGATTTCCAGAACGGCTATACACAAAACCCTGAAGACAAAAAGAGTTCATTCTAAGAGCTTCACATTTATTACAAGGGTCCTCACGTAGACATCTCAGCAGCTACGGGTTCAACCCCCCCCCCCCATCTATTATTTACATCTCGGCTTAGAAGAACGAGATCATCAGGGCTGGATGGGTGTGGCTGTGACTTCAGCCGGACTGAGCTAGGATTAGGTATCCGCCACTTACGAGCTGGGTGCCACTAGACGAACAACTCAACATTTCCAAGAGTCAATTTCAGTATCTGTACAGATATCTGGTTTGTGAAATGTTGTGCAGGGGAATGAGATTTCTGGAACGTACTAACCTCTAGGTGAGAGGCAGTTTTTAATATTAGTATTGTTATTATGTTAGACTCACCTTTACTTATTCATCTGTGGACATTAGGAAAAGGGAATTACTGGAGCCAAGAGAGCAAACCTAATTCTAACCTGTATTTCATTTCCTCAGAAGGAGAAGTGATTAACATACAAGAAGATGCTATCAACAGATCCTACAAGCGCTAGAAATTCAGATCCTGGCTCTTCAAATTGGCTCAAAAAATAGGAAGTAATTCTTGTCAAAGTACCTCCACAGAATACTTTCTAAAAATTTGTATCGTGCTCCTTTTACACCTGTGGCACCACAATATCCATATTCATCTAGTCGCTTGCTTAATCCTCAAAACCTGCTTTGGGGACAGTGAACCCCAATGTCATAAGACAGAGCCAGAAAAGAAGCCCAGAACTCTAACAACGATGAAAAGTCAGGTGATTTTCTCCCCTGACTCATAAAGCACATAACAAAACACAACCACTCTCTACACTTGTGTTGCTGATTCAGGAGCTCCTGGCATTAGCAATAATCTTTAAAGTTTTGCTGCACCATCTCCTTGTTCCTGACAAGCTGAGCAGGCATATTTATTGGGGGGTCCGGGATATCCTCACCGCTTCCCATCATAACCTCCTCGCTGTCACCTGCAGCTGTACCGCCCAGACAGAAAGGAAAAGCTTGGATCCACGTGGCTACTGCCACAGAAGGGGACTCTACCCTTCTGTCAGTTTTCACTGCAGGTGTTTACCTTGGGGGCAGGGCATATTTCAGCAGCAAACCACCTCATCTATCCAATAGCTTTTCAAGTGGACTAAAGAGTTAGAAGTTTCTCTTGCCGCTCTTCAAATTCCCTGTAGTGACCTTAACTGACTTTTCTAAAGACAATAAACAGAGTCTTGTAGAGTTAACCATCCCTGCTTACTTTCCAAAAACATTAAATTATTACTATTGTTCCAAAATGATTAACTTCTGTACTGAATTCCAAAGCTTGGACAGCCACACCTTCAGGAAACCTGTATGCTTGTACACATTTTGATTCCAAGATGCACTAGCAAAGGTGCCCTGAAGCAGCTATAAAAATGTCCTTACAATGCTACCGCACAAAACAAAGGTCAAAGTCCTTAAGAATTGTACTTAACATATGTAACACATTAAGGTGGTTTTCAAAGAAGAATCAAGGTTCGGGACTTATAAAGTTTACTTAACTAATTTCTTCTGAATCTCAACGACTTTTAAATGCTCCAAGACCCCTCTGATTTGCCACCAAAAGGAATAAAAGCTACCTGATTAACAAAGAGTACCCTCTCCCAGGCTTTACTAGGAGAAGTCATTTGTGAGACTGGGCCGCTTCCTCTTCTATAAAAAGTCCAAAATACCTGTCTTCCCCTCTGCACTGGCTGCTGTGAAGACCAAATGGAAATAGAATAAATGTGAAATGCCAAAGCACCACTGAGTAATTATTATGTACATGATAGCTTTACAAACACCGACAACTTACGTGGCAGGATTTATTATTATCTTCATTTATACGAGAGCAGCCTGAGGCTTAGAAAGCTTAAATAGCTTCCTCAAGGTTCCCCAGCTGAAAAAAGGCGACGACAGAATTCAGGCCTCTGTCCTGGACCTGTCACCTCCTCACTGTCACCTGCAGCTGTACCGGCCAGACAGCACAGCTAGTGAAGCATTAGTGACGCAACAGGTTAAGCGGCTGCGAGCATCTTTCGAGTACAGCGCGGCGTAGCCCAGGACCTGAGATTGGAGGAGTCAACCTCAGGCTAGCTGTTCACCATCCCTAAATCTCAGCTGTTTCATCGGGAAAATGAGAATTTGGTCCAGACTAGGGGCGTTAGGATTAAATGAGCCGCTACATGTAATACATTTTATATACAAATATATACACTTACATACATAAAACATATCTTACATACATAGATAAATGTATATACAGCACATGGTAGGTACTCATCTGTGAGCTCAATACAGCTATGCAGGAATTACCTGAATTCTAGGTGAGTTATCAGACCCTTACTTTTTTTAAACTGACTTCTTCACACATCTTTAAACTTTTTGCTACTAAACGTAACACAAGTTACGGCCCTCGTTTCCGAATAGACAGGTGGCCAAAAATCACATGAGTTGCCGTCCAAATCTCGATGCAGTTGCGCAAGCCGCTCCTTTGCAGTCCTGTTGCCCAGAGGCCCGGCGGGCCCCCGACGCCGAGCTGGCCGCACCGGCGTCCCCGGCGAGCCTACGCCCGCCCCGCCCGGCCGGCGCCCCGCCCCGCGGCCCGCTCACCGCGTGCTGGCCCGGCGCCCCCTGCTTGAAGGTGGTGGACAGGGAGATGGGCGGCACCACGGCCCGGGAGGTCCACTGCTCGGGGTCCTGGCCCGCGTGGATGGCCTGCGTGGCGAAATGCGGGAAGCCAGGCAGGAAGCCGGGAGGGGAGGCGTCATTTTTCTGCATGCTGAACTGCGAAGGAAGGAGAAAGGGGAAACTCGGAGGAGCGCTAACTAGGACAGGGGTGCGGCGGGACCGGCTGCAGGGAACCGCAGAGTCGGCGACGGCGAAGCCCGGCCGGACACCGCCGCGAGCCGGCGGAGTTTTATCGGCCGCCTCTGGGGCGGGTCAGCACGGACCAATGAGAGCCGGCCCCGACGCAGTCCCCGCTCCTCATTGGCTGGCGCGGGGGCGTTGCCGGGCGTCACGCCGACGCCCTCCCGAGGCGGAAGGTGCGTGGTAGCCGGCTCGGGTGTCCACGTGGGTGCGCGCAAGGCGCCCGGGCGTCGGTGCGACCTCAGGTCGCAGGTTCGCCCAGGTGGGGAGCAAGCCGGCTCGGTGTTGAAACCGCGCAACCTTGTGAAAACGTGCCGCACAAACAGCTTCCTCCGCCCGCGCCCCTGACCCCCCGGCCTTTGTCCCGGGGGCGGTGTGGGAGGACCAGCGGGACCCAGACGACTAGTCCGGAGCCGGAGGTGTACCTTGGTTCTCCTTAATCGCGGACAGGTTGTCTTTCGAGGTACGCTGCGTCCGTAGGGGCCCGGCGCGTGCCCCGGCGGGTAGCGGGTGAAGATGGCACTGGGAACAGCAAAGCCGCAGCAGGCGGGAAGCCTGCGCAGAACTCGCAGCGTCCTAAAAGCTACTCAAAATCGAGGTTTTCCAGGCATCAGAAAAACTCCCGGTGATGGGAAAGATAACGGGCTTCGAACCCTTCTTGGAAGCTGAGATCTTACCCAGAAGCCTTCATTGCTGCACAGTGAACAGTAACGCCCTTGCAGGACGAGGGAACCAGCTCCCGGAGTCACCTTTGCGCTCACCTGCACCCAGAACCCAGTCCCTCGAAGCACGCACGATCCCCTTGTTCCCGACAATACCCCCTTGACCTATTTACTATTGTGACTAGGGAACTGGGGAATTTAGGCATGTTTCTGTTACAGCAAAAGTAATAGCTGAAGATGTCAAGCTTTACTAAGCTAAGACAATAAGGAATAAACGACTTTAAAATTTGCAGTTGGAAAGAAAGACGTGAAGAACAAGAATGAGGCAATTTGCTGTTGAAATTAGCTTCGGGGACACACTGCCCATTAGGCACCAGAGGGGTTGTGTCTGAAAGCACAGGCGCTCTTTTGGGTTTTTGAGACAAGGTCTCACTACGGAGCCCAGGCTGGCCTCAAGCGTGCTGAGATTCTCCTGCCTCAGCCTCCTGAGTGCTGAGATTACAGGCATGCCCACCACGCCCTGCTTTTGTTTTGTCTTTCTTCTTGTTCTTTTCAGCTTCTTGTACTTAGGCAAGGGCTCACTCCGTCGTCTGGTCTGGTCTCAAACTCCTGGGCTCAAGCAATCCTCCCAGTTCAGTCTTCCAAGTAGCTAGAACTGTAAGTATGTGCCACCATACCTGGAAATGAAGGATTTTTCAAAAAGATGGCACCAACATATATGTTTTGAATTAGATCCTTTTTTTATTCTCAGAAAACAGGAAAATTTACTAGATGGCAACTTAGCATTATCTATCGTGAATTTAAAGCACCCATTCACATGATTCAGAAATTTCACTTGTAGGAAATTTCACTCAGGAAATTCTTGCAAGTGTCCAAAGATGAGTGAGAATGTTCTCTTTACCTGTGAGCTATTTTTAATGCGGAAGAATGGAAAGCAGCTTCATTATCTGTTTGTCGGAACCTGATCACTGTCTATAGGACAGCTCTATGGTGGTTACACTGTGCTCAAGAGTAGGAAGAAATGGTTAAGGACTGGTGTAACATAATATCTAAGCTCCAAGACCGCAAAGCAACTTGCAAAATAACGTATACACTATGCATTCATTTTTTAAAAAAAGAATATATAGAGTATTGCCTCTTTTAAAACAGGGATTTGTGGTTGAATGCATATAAAAATCACGCTGGTACTAGAGACCATTGATCTACCTTTTATTTTCTTTTGTGTTCAACTTTTATATCTGGAATATATGTTGCCTTTTCAACAACAACAATAATAGAAACAAAAAACCTAATTTCAATGTTTCAGAGATCTGAACACAAATGATAAATATCTGAGATGATAGCTATGCTAATTATCCCTCTCTGATCTTCACATATGACATACATATATTGAAATGTCACATTGTAACACATATATATGTGTATATTTATGCTTGCTTTGTTTTGTTTGAGGCAGGACTGAGGCAGGGTTAAATTGTCCAGGTCTCAAATGTATAATCCTCCTGCCCCAGTCTCCCAGACTCCTGGGATTACAGGCCTGCACCACCACACCTGGTCTGTATCCTATATATGTGCACTATTCCTATGTGTCAATAATAAAATATGTACACAATTTCTGTAATGTATACAACTTTTAAAGTCTCTTTCAGTGCCTTGTGTTCACTATACTCTTTCTCACCACAGGACCCTTTCATAGGACAAACCAGTAGGCAACATGCCTTCCCTTCCTCCTACCTCCCAGTTCCTCAAATCTCACGGTACCTCATTCCAGTAGGCTACTCATTACACCACTTTGTAAGAATGGAAGTCTAGCCAGGTGCAGTGGCACAAGCCTGTAATCCCAGCACTTGGGAGGCTGAGTCAGGAGGATTGCCAACCTGTGCTACATAGTGAGTTCAAGACCATCCTGGACTATATAGTGAAACCCTGTCTCAACCCCCCACCAAAAAAAGCTTAGAAGTTTTATACTTTTTGTGCGCTAATTCAAGTAATACTTTGAAAGTAAATACAATCTCTCACAGATAGACTATCTCAAATTCTGTAGATTAGACCTAGCTAAGAATAGAGAAAAATTTGATTCTGAGCTCAGAATAAGTAAAATCACAACCCTTGTGTCAAAAAACTGCAAGTTCTTAAGGCACCCACCCGTTATCTTACTCTTTACCAAAGGACAAAGAAAGGCCACATGGCTAAGAGAAATCTGAGGCAAAGGTGACAGACAAGCCTGGGAGCCAATCAGCTTCCAAGGGCCAACACGAGGAAACAATAAAAGGGGCTACAGAGAAAGGCCCACGAGTATTTCGCTTGTGAATGCTCCCTACTCCTCGAGTAGCTATCTATCTTCTCTCTTTTCCCTTTTTCTCGCCATCTTTAAATAAATTGTCTTCTCTTAGTTTAAAAAAAAAAAAACGCAAGTACCAAAATTAGCTAAATAGCTTCGGTGGTATAATCAGCACACAGTACTTAAACAAAATTAGCTAAATACATTTAAATTGTTTAAATTCTTTTAAATTCCATATTTGGAAGGACTTTCGTTGAATTTAAAGAATTGTGGAAGCTGTTTTATTGGCTTTTATTTCTTACCTTGCTACATTGAACACAATGTAGACAGCGCCCTGAAAACTGTCCGGTCAAGCTCTATGTACTTAGACGGGTTCGGGCTCTTCTCAAATTTGACCTTTTTTAACTGTATGTCAACTTTTGACCATAGTTGTTTTCCCAGCATGATAAGCAGTGTTGTGTTGTAGAATGCCAATTTTATTTATTTGTTGTGGGTTTTTTGCCTGTTTGTTTCTTGGTTTTGTGAGACAGGGTCTCTCTGTGTAGCCCAGACTAGCTTTGAACTCACTATGTAGCCCAGGCTGGCCTCAAACTCACCGTGATCCTCCTGCCTCAGCCTCCCAAGTGCTGCAATTACAGGTGTGTGCCAACAGGCCCGGCAAGACTGCCAATTTTATAAGAATGAGAAGTTGTTGGACAAAGACAGCTTATAAAGGGGATGAAGTAGAGTCAGTGATATGCTGGTAAATGTTAACTGCCTTTCAGAGAAAATGTCCATGTGTACGTATACACACTTATTATAATAAGAGTTACTGATATAAAGGATGTGTAATAAAGTACTTTTTATTATTTAAAAAGTTTCAGTTAAGCAACTTTTTTAGAGAAAACTTTGAATAAGTGATATCCTCTTTTAATACAGCAAATGCTATTGAGTTTGGGTGGTGTGCTCATTTTTCATGTAAGTCAGCTTGTAAACATTATAACAATATTATCATAATACTAAGAACTTTTCTTGGAAATGAAGTTTAGCAAAGGCAGATATTTTACAGGAAATGGAAGACTTCTCAGTTTTGTAGATGCCTTTGGCGTTTAATCTTTTTATAAAGAGAGTACTTTATTACTTTTACAATAAATTCTTCTAGCTGGTACGTGCAAATTCCAGTGAGACCCTGTCTCAAGCGCATGCACACACACACACACAGAACTCTGAGAAGTAGAACTAAAATTTGAACCCAAGTATATTAGTCCGGATCTCAGTAGCTCAACAGAGGCTGGATACACACCAAACCCCTCTGGTGGCTCAGCAGGGTTGGTACTCTGAGTCAGGAAACTACAATTCGTGAGCATCCTGCACTTAGCTATTCTGACTTTTGTGCTCCTGTAATGTCTTTTTTTGTTTGTCTGTTTTTTGGTACTCAGGATTGAATGCAGGGCCTTCACACTGAGCTATATCTTCAGCCCTTAAAAAACATTTTTTTTTTAAAGTTTCCAGCTATGATGCTAAGTTGCTCAGGCTGGGCTCAAACTTGAGATCCTCCTGCCTCAGCCTCCCAAAGTGCTGGGATTAGAAGCCTGCACCTCCACACCCAGCTCCTGTGATGTTTTACGTTCTCCTCTGCCGTGATACTTAACACCCCAAAATTGAAAGTATGTGTTTATGGGTCTCTCCCACTGGCCTGTGAATATTCACAGGCTAAGACCTAGTTTTATTCATATTCCAATTAGTATCCCTAAATCATGGCTTATATTCAATAAATTTGATAATTCAAAAAATGGATAAACAATAGCCTACCTTTTGTCCAACTTAGATATAGAGATTTTTGCTGTTTATTAAGAAAAATTTATAGCACATCAACATATGCCAGTGTTCTAGCTAATAATTTGCATGAATTCACTAAGAAAACAAGAGTATTTCTCTTATAAACTTTAATTCTAGTGAGGAGATAGATAACTCCTAGCAAATATCATAGATAAGTAGTTTATATTATCTGGTAAGATGTGACATGTGCTATGGAGAAATTAGAACAAGAGAGACAGTAATAAAAAAAAAATCTGCTTGGGGTTGGGGATTTAGCTCAAGTGGCAGAGTGCTTGCCTAGCAAGCACAAGGCCCTGAGTTCTTCAATCCCCAGCACCACCATCCCCAAAAAATCTACCAACTAAAACAAGCCCAGGACAACCTATGGAATGGAAAAAAAAAGATTGCCAGTCTTCTTCAGACGAAGGACTAATATCTAAAATATATAAAGAACTCAAAAAACCTAGACCCCCTTCCAAAATAAGAGACTATCAAAAAATGAATAACTGAGGCAGGTGTGGTGACACACTCCTGTAATCTCAGTACTCAGGAGGCTGAGGCAGGAGGATCACCACAACTTTGAGGCCAGTCTGGGATATATAGTGAGTCCAAGGGCCAACCTGAACTGCATAGCAAGGACCCTGTCGTTAAAAAACAAAACAAAACAACAAAAAAAGAATAACTGAAATAAATAGACACTTCCCAGAAGAAGTACAAAAGGCCAATGAACACATGAAAAAATGTTTAATGTCTAGCCAGTAGAGAAATACAAATTAAAACAACACAGAGATTCCTTCCTACTCCAGAAAGAATGGCTATCACCAAGAAATCAACCAATAACAAATGCCGGTGAGGCTGTGGGGAAAAACGAGCACTTTTCCATTGCCAGTGGGAATGTAAACTAGTACAACCACTATGGAAATCAGTATAGAGTTTCCTTAAAAAAACTACAACTAGAAACTAGAAATTCCATGTAAGCCAGCCATTCCCCTTCTAGGAATCTTCGCAAGAGTTAAAGACAGCATATTATAGTGATCCACGCACGCCCAGGTTTGTAGCAGCTACCTACAAAGTTATGCATCAACTCATAATAGCTACATTTGGAAATAGCCTGTGTGTTCATCAACAGATAAATGGATAAAGAAAATACGATACTTATGCACAATGGAGTACTACTCTGCCAGAAAGAAGGATAAACCTGAGGCGTTTGTAGGAAATTGGATGTGCCGTGATACCATAATACTTAGTGAAAGAAATCAGCACAGAAGGTTAAAAATTGCATTGTTTCTTTTATATGAGAAACTGAAAGTATAGGTAAATTAAAGAGTAAAACGAAAGGTAGATAATAGGAAACAGGAAGATAGATGTCTTGCAATTGGAAGTGGACCAAGAGGTGCAGGTGGGGAGATGGGAGAAGGAAGCAAAAAGAATGAAGATGTGTTACGTACGTGTACCAACTCCCCGCTATGAATATAATTATTATGAACATTCTAATAGAAATAAAACCAAAAGAGGGAAGAAAAGAATAAACAGGCAGGTCGAGGCTCGGGGAGGAAGCGGGCTGGGGTTTGCGAGCGCGGTCAGGGCGGCCTTGTCGAGGGCCCGAGGCGGCGGAGGAGTGGAGTGGCTGTCTGGGACCAGGCCCTTCCTGTGGCTGGCGTGGCCAGGCTGGTACGAGGCCGCGTGGTGGGAGCTCGCGTGGCTTGTTCAAGGGAGGACGCGGAAGCCACTCTGAAGGACGGTAGGACGGGAGGCAGTGAGAGCAGAGGAGGGAACAGACAACTGGAGACTTGACTCGAGCTGGGCAGAGAGGGGAGGAGACGTCTGGCCTACAGACAAAAGGGTCTCTGAGGTACTGAGGTGGCCAGGTGGGGGAAGAGCGCCTGCTGCAGCCGTAGGAGTAATCTAGGGGACAGTGGCCGTGGCGGGGAGACGCTGGTGTCTCTGTGGGTTCAAATGAGGGACCACACGCAGCATCAGCTGGGTAATCACACAGCGAGAACCAATTCTTTTCAAAAATGACTACCAAAGTTGCTTGGTTGGTCTAACTGTCCCACTCTTCTATCAGCTCCTCGAGGTTGGGGTTTGTCTTTTTTGTTTTTGTGATTGTTTTTCTTTTCTTTTTCTTTTGAGACAGGGTCTCACTATGTAGGCCAATCACTGCATAGTGCAAGGGGTCACTATGAGGCGATCCTCCTGCCTCAGCCTCCCAAGTGCTGAGATTAGAGGTGTGGGCCACCACACTCTGCTCCAAAAGATCATTAAAGCTGAATAATTTGTTTCATTAATGACTAGGCAAAGTTGTCAGTAGAAGACACTATTTCCTGTGTATAAGTGATTATCTGCCCATGTCGAATTCAGGGGCGGCGTCACATGCACTTATTTTTTCCTTCTCGTTTTCTTGAACTGAAACTTTAGGAAGAATGATTTGATCCAGCTTCCTTTTTGTGCTCTTTCATTCTCCCTTGCTTCTTAAATACTATCCCTTCCTTTTCGTGCTCATTTCTTTCTACGGTCAGATTTGTAGTTCAAAAACAAGTCACTCCACCGGACCTCAGGGTATCAGTGACTGTTTTTAGACTCGCTGTGATGTTCTTGTTTATGATTCACTCGGGAGCAAAGTTTTCTTATGCAAAAAGTTAGCTCCATTTAAAACAAACATCACAGTAAATAATGTGGCAACAGCGGTGTGATTCTACTGTTTATCTTTTTAGACTTTGTGGGGACAGAGACTAAGTCTTGGTCTCCTCTTGATTGCTCAACGTTTGTTCAGTCACTTAGCAAATGATTATCAAGCACTTTCTATATGCAAGATGCAGAGGTAAATGCTGATGGCACTAAGACAGAATTATATTCTTCCCAGAAAGATATTTTGTTCTTTGTTTTGTTTTGTTTTGTTTTAGTTTTTTGTTTGTTTTTTGTTTTTTGAGACAGGGTCTCGCTGCGTAGTCCATGCTGGCTATGAACTCGTGGCAATCCTCCTGCCTCAGCTTCCCAAGTGCTGGTACTACAGGCAAGCACCACCACGCGTGGTTCCAGAAAAAGATATTTTAATAAGCAATCAAAGACTATAAGAATTACGGAGCCCACATCTGTGGGAGGTGGACTGACTCTGGGCATAGTAGCTTTGGAAAACTGTAGCCACAAGAGGAGACGCTTGCGCTGAGATATACGGAATTAGGTGGGACTGAATGTAGCATCGTGGGGCTGGAGAAGGGTGGAGAAAGGCACGACCGTGAAGGTTCTGGATTCTAGGCAAAGAAGCACATCTGGCCTTAAGCAAAATTCCCTGAAGCATGTCATCGCTGCTGTTGCTGTTATCTTGTGATACTGGGGATTGACTCTAGGGCCTTCACACCGAGCTATGTTCCTAGCCCACTTGTATTTTTTATTTTGAGGCGGGGTCTCACACAGTCTCTAAATTACCCAGGCAGGTCTCGGACATGCGATCCTCCTGCCTCAGCTTCCCAGAGTGCTAGGATAATAGGCCTGTGCTGCTGCACCTGGCTGGTGAAGTGTTTTAAAGCAGGGCACAACATGACCAGCTCACATTTTAGTTTTCAAAGTTCTTTCTGGTACCAGAATGGAGGAAAGAAAGAACAAAATCACACAATAAGGAACTTGAACCAGACAGACCATTATGCTTGCACATAACTGAAACTGAAGTTTTGGTGAATAAATAAACAAAGCAAGAATGAATACAGAACCATGCTGGCCCTCTCGCCATGCCACACACAAACACACAGCTGTGAGGGTGCAGCACGCGTCGGAGACCCTCGTCCAGAGGAGGCACCGGAGAGTACTGACATGATCAAAAATATACTTCAGGAAAAAAGGGAATAGTTTAATTTCTGAACATTTTTGATTCCTTGTATTCTAAGAATTTTTCCTTTTTCAGTTCAGGGTCCCAGGCTGGCCTTGAACTCACGGTAACCCCCCCAAATGCTGGGATTCCAGTCACATGCCTTGCTCGAAGATTTTTCTTTTCAAAAGTTACAACAGAGTAAGATCCTGGGAATCTGGCGATCTGCATGAAGTCTCTTGGTTTCCACTCTTAATGCCCATCCACATGCTTCGCCTGGCCAGGTGGTCACGTGGGGCCTGCGCAATGCTAAGAGCCAGGCGGCAGCCCACACGCAGGAGTACTGGGTCCTCTGACCGCCGTCCTGTGGCAGAGGAAGGCGGTGGCAGAGAGTGGTGGATTTTCACCAGTCCACACAGGTTAAGAGAGTCTTGCTTGAACCCACCCATGGCATGGCCACATTTCAGGGCCAAAATTAACAAAGAAAACAAACTCGCTTAAGGGACTGTAGCATATCAGCCCCTCACGCCGGCAGTCTGCAACCCTGAGACCTGTGTGCAGGTGGGTTATTTAGGGAGTGCTCCTGGGAGCAAAGTTTGTGATGGGTGAAGGGAAAAGAAACAGACAAAAGAAAACATTAAACCGCCACGTGGAGCAGTAGGGAGTTAGCGGTAATTATCCACACGTGGACAGGACTAGCCCCTGGGAGGGAACGTGTCCTTGGGGCAGTGGCTCTCTGTAGCTAAGGGCAGTTCCCAAGAAAGAGAGACTTAGCTGTGGGTCCTCAGCCTCTAACACCCACAGCATCCAGGGGAGTGAGGGCCTGAGTCTTTCGGGGGATCTGGTTGGTACCCCAGCATCTCCCTAGAGCTGAGGACAGCAAGATGAGTGCAACCAAGTCGAATGAGAGCTGCTAGAGAAGCTGGACCTCCACTGACATGGTAGAGTTATAATCATGCACAGAAGGGAAGTTAAGGTAATTATGAGACCATTAACAGTAACTATGGCAACAGACTTGATAAGACAGATGCCACGGGTACTGTCCCAGCAAAACAAGCCTTACCAAAACTGACATAAGAAGGAAGAAATAATTTGAATACACCAAATAGCAGATTAGAACCGGTGACTAAAGTCCTGAGGTTGAGAATGCTCAGACGCCTAACAGCTCAGATCATACCAATGGTCTCGTAAACATCCCGGAACGTTCACGTTCGTGCGGAATTGCTGGGGGTCCGGTTCAGTGCAGGGGCGGGCTTAGTGGAGCTAACGTTAGGCCCGAGCTTCTGTGTATCCAAAGAGCTTGCGGTGGCCAGTACTGCTGCCCTGGAGCCAGGCTGCGAGGAGCAAGGATGTAAGCTACTGCAGCCATAGCAAAAGATGGGATTTCTCTGGATTATTTTGTGATGCTCACACAACTTTAATATGAAAACTTTATGATAAAAACATATAAAAAGAAGTAAGGAAAGAAAAGACAGCCAGGTATGGTGGCACACACCTGTAATCCCAGCACTCAGGAGGCCGAGGCAGGAGGATCACTTGGAGTTTGAGGCCAGCCTGGGCTACATACAGTAAGTCAGTCCAAGACTAGTCCGAAATATAGAGTGAAACCCTGTCACAAAAACAAACCAAAACAAAAAAGAGAGAAGGAGCGAAGAAGGGAAAATAAATCTGTAAAATAATGTCACATAATTGAAAACAGGCACCAGCAATCTACCAAAAGGAAGACAGAATAAGACAAAGGGATGAGTGTGGTTCAGGATCAGGGCCTGCGTCCACCTGACT
Organism: Hystrix cristata; assembly: GCA_004026905.1. Lineage (NCBI taxonomy): Eukaryota > Metazoa > Chordata > Mammalia > Rodentia > Hystricidae > Hystrix > Hystrix cristata. The sequence goes on along the minus strand of PVJO010002778.1, from coordinate 92,769 downwards.
CATTAAAGCAGCCAACTACCAGCAAAAAATCCATGTGACTATAACAACGTGCTGAAAAGCTTTCGATAAACTATAATAATATTCCTAATAAAGACACTAAATAAAATGGTAATGTAAGGAAGCTACTTAAATATACTATCAAATAGATATAAAAACAATTTAATTATCTTATTTCATTTTTTAGTTTTTAAGTTTTTATTATTATATGTTTGCAGTACATCGTGGGGAGTTGGTACATGTACATAGCATATCTTAATAATTTTTTTTGTTCCCTTCCTCTACCTCCCTCCCCCTAATTATTATTTTGAAGAGTTATGACTTAAAAACATTTTATTAAAATCTGTTTTGGTGGCTTCAGTGAAATCAATGATAAGAAGGTTAAAGAGGAAATAAACTGACATTAGAAGAGATAACTATGTCTCTGCTGATTATCTGATAGTATCCCTAGATAGATGAGACTCATTAAAAACAATAACAAACATCTAGCCTTAATAAAATAATTTAGCAAGGTGGGTAAATAAAAGAAAATGCACAAAAATAATACTTTATAACATAAATAAGCAGAGAAAATAGTGGGAAATTCATAATAGGAACAAGCATAAAATAAAGTTCTTAGAAGTAGAACAGCACGGGAAGAAAGTAGATAAATATTTTTTAAATGCTGTGTTCTTGTATGGAAATATTTGTTGTCATAAAAATGTCACAAAATTCATGTATTTTCATACAGTCTGATTAGAATTCCAATAGATGGGAAGGGGAGGGGGTGGATGACATAAACAGGAAAATAAATGCCTGAAAATAACCAATAAAATTATGAAAAAAATAATTTGTGTGGTGGTGCAAGCTTGTAATTCCAGCATTTAGGAGAGTGAGGCAAGAGGATTGCTGCAAATTCAAGGTCAGCCTGGGGTACATCGTGAGTTCAAGGCCAGTCCCAATTACATGGTGAGACCCTGCCTCAAAAATCCTATTAAAAAAAAAAAAGAACAAGGGAACACTTGCTTTATTAGATATCAGAAAATACCGTAAATCTACCAAAATGGAACAAAAGTTTACATCTAACTTCTGTGTCCAAAAGGTTGTAGAAGAATAGATTGCAGGCCTAGTCATGTAGGACATCACAAGAGACTGTAAAACCAGTTTTGCAATCGTTTGTCTGCCTGCCTGCTTGTAGGAGGAGATGACTAGATTGACCAAGAGGCAGGCAGTAGGAACTTTCCAGACAAATTCCAGAATGCTGTGTGTTTATTACCATCTCCTCTTTAAGTAGGAGAGGAGACAAATATATTTCTCCACCTTCCATGGCTGAACCAAATAACTGGGGTTTCAGAGAGCTACTGAATTTAACACAGATTCCCTGGAGTGCGTAAGGATTTTTTGCCTTCTGATATACCTGAAAAAATTTCAAGGTGAGTTGTGGGATGGCAGAGCAAAGAGAAAAGACAAGCGTTGAAGCGACCTGTAAGTCTCCAATAGTGGGTGAATGTAAATGTTTCTGAAAGTCCGATGTAGCCCCCACCAAGGGAAGCTAGATCTCACCCGAGAAATCCATCTGGAGAGAGGAAAGTCTCTGCCCAGGGCCCACCCCCTGGATCTGCCAGCTGGGACATCCCTGGGGCTGGCCAGGGGATGTCTTCACCGGGAGCTGCGAGGTGACAGCCCTCAGCAGCATGTGGTGGTGTTCCAGGGTCCCCACAAGGGAGTTAGCATTCCAAAGGCTGCAAAGACTGAGAGCATTTGACAGGCGAGAGAGTACTAAAGATAGCACCAGGAGCATAAGGTCATCTGCAGCCCCTAAACCCTCCCGCTTTCACCCTGCAACCCAAGAAAGATCAGAAGAGACAAGACCAAGGGGAACAAGCGCGGCACCCAGAGGAACGGTGATAAAGACCATCCTCCTCCCAGCCTTCTGTGTCCCGAGTCTGAGAGAGGCATGAGCTGAGGCAAGCAGTTTTACTGCAGATGAATGATCGAGCTCTAATATGCATTAATATTTGAGTGAAAATGAAAAAAAGAATCCAATCTCATCATGTCTGACTGAGATTTCATGACAATAAAAGTGAAGAGACTAAGGGGTAAAACGACTGATATAATGGATTTAGATGCAAAGATGGGAAAAATAGTATTGCTTTTGCTTACATTTCACTAGTTCTATTTCATCCAATTAACTGCACGATTATGTCGACGTGGTATTAGTATAAGAGCGTACAAACATGGCAGTGAACCAAGTGAGAGTGTGAAACTACACAGATCCACAGTAGTCAGGTATGGTGGCTGAGGCAGGAGATTGCCACGTTTGAGGTCAGCCAGCCTGAGCTATGTAGCAAGACACTTTCTCAAAAAAAGAAAAAAAAAAAAGAATTAGAGGTACGTCAGTTGACTTCCAATATTTCTTTAGGATATTGTATGAGAAAAGTAAGATGAAGATATGTACATGTGGGCTGGGGATTTAGCTCAGTGGTTAGAGTGCTTGCCTAGCAAGCACAAGGCCCTGAGTTCAATCCCCAACATCAAAAAGAAAAAAAAAATTACATGTATAATATATGTACTATAATCCCATACTTATAGAAATCAAGAAAACCTTTCTATGTATGTGTGTGACTGATAAACAGAATTATAGTATCCTGAAGGGGAAAAAAGAAAGCTATACACAGTCATTATAAAACAAGAGAAGCTTAAATTTAGGATCTAAGTTTGTAGGTCCAAACACAATTCACGGGTTAGGTTACCTCAGGCAAATTCCTTAATCTCTCTGTACTTTAATGTCTTTACCTGCAAAATGGAGGTAATTGTGCCTGGATTTCCCTAGTTTTGTTGGGATGAGTGAATGAGTTAATAGCCATAAAGCAAATAGTGCCAGCACGCAGTGAGTGCTCGGGGGAGGCTATTCATGAATGTGTTATTCTCATTGCTCTTAGACTAGGTTGGTAATACAGGTATCGGTAGGAGTGGCAACTACAACTGATACACATTAAAAGAAATGGGAGGAGGGCTGGGGATTTAGCTCAGTGATTAGAGTGCTTGCCTTGCAAGCACAAGGGCCTGAGTTCAATCCCCGGCACCACAAAAAAGCAAACAAACAAAAAAAAAAGAAATGGGAGGAATTAACCAAAAAGGAATTTTTCAGAAAGGCTGACTTAAAATATTTATACCATTCCATTTATAAAACGGTATCATACATATATAGTACAATTTTTGATGCAATTTTTCCTTGTCATTTTTAAATCTATTTCCGGAGAATTTTCTCTTTCAAATTAAAAAATTAAAGCATACTAAACTTGAGTTTCATATGAAATTCCAGATACTTATCAAACTCAACCTAATGAAAAGGTCACCAGTAGAAACAGATCATGATTTTATTTAAAACTATTCCAGTGATTCAACCTGCCTACCTCTGGCCCATTACCTCGAAAAAAAGGTAGTGTAACTCCATGACAAAAAGGTAAACTTGTTTTTTCTCCACATTTACTAGTATAAAGATACAATGGTGCATTTCATATTTTCAGCGGAGGAATAATTTGATCATATGAATCAGCAGAGATGAGCAGGTAATTTAGTTGAAAAAGTTTGGTCATTGACTTGGAACGACTGTACTGGCATTCTATACTGATATATCTAATAGTTTTAAGCACTAATAATAGTAACAACTTTTACAACACAGCCATTTGTGTAGTTCTTTCAATTTTCAAATAATTCTCATGTATATTATATAATCCTTTCACTAACCTTTTGGTAACATCATGATACCACTATATAAGAGGAATAGCTGAGATTCGGGGCAATAAAATATCTTGCTTGAATTTATACAACTAATTTATACAACTTGAATTTATACAACTAATGTATAAATACAGCTGATGTAACTAACTAAATGAGTGTATCCACACTTAAAATGCAGTTATTCCAATCCCAAATTTTAATGCTTACCCCTAATACTGGGTTTGCCTGTAAGAAGTACAGAAAAATAAAAAGACTGAAGAAGAAGAAAAATGTTCAGACCTGAAATACAGGTGGAAAACAGACATTTCCATCTTCTTCCTGAGATGGAGACATCAGAAGATAGTAGCTATGAGAAGAAACGAGAGAGTGAAGTGTAAAATATGTCTAAAAATTATTCTCTATTCCTCCTTCAAGAGCTAGAGCCCAAGCCCATCTCCTTCAGTACGGGCGACGTTTACTGACTCACTTCTGATAAAGAGAATAAGGACGTATGACTTGGATACGTGGTCAAAAGCCACGCGGCCTCTCTGCTTCTCACAGAGGAAGCCCTGGCTTCCTCCTCGCTTTCCCTCTGGGCCTGTCGCCCTGGGAGAGCAGCCCTGGGAGGGCATCCTGGGCAGGAGAGCCTCGGGACGGCGAGGAACCAAAGCCTACGGCCAACACGAAGCGCTCGTCGGCCAGACACACCAGCGAGCCCGCTTAGACGCAGCTCCTCCGCCCCACCCAGCCTTCCACGGCTGCACCCCAGACAACAACCTCACTCCTGGGACATGAAAGACGCAGTCTCTGAGTCAGAATTAGTACTGCTCCTGCAGACCCCACACGAGATACACGTGTCCGTGCTTCTGCTGAAACCACTAAGCGCTGGAACGATTTCTTAAACCACAATCGATAAGTAATACAAGGACTTTATTGAAAAAAATTATAAACCGGGATGCCAAAGAGGATCCAGAAAACCAGAACATCTTATGTGGTTAAAAAAAAAAAAAAAAAAACCACAAAAAACAGTTGCTTAGTTTTTGTCTTATTCGTTCGGGTCAGGAGTTGGTAAGGAGTTACGTGTCTCTCGTGTGAGCTGGTTGCTCAACCGCAGCTGTGTTCAGCCCATTCCTTTTCTCGCACATTGAGTCACTGATGGAATAAGTCGGCAAGGAGGAGCAAGCTCCCCCAGTACTCAAGCTCCCCAGTACTCAAGTCCATGATCAGTAGCTGCTGTAAGCTCTTGGACTCATTAAGAAACTCATTTCCAAAAAGTAGCAGATCCTGTACCAAGCTGAAGGCAGAATGAGACTCTCGGGGGAGTTCCCAGTTTTCTAGCTTCATTTATTAGGGAGTTAGGGGGAAATGAGGGTACAGTTTTGGTTTAGGATGATGATAATTTCTAAAAATGATTGTGGTGGTTCGCAGTTCTGTGCACATATTAAAAGACATGAAAGTGCACTTTAAATGAGTGAGTTATATAGTATGTGAACTATATCTCAATAAAAACAAAAAACAAGCCAGGTGTGGTGCATACCTGTAATCCCAGCTGTCTTGGAGGCTAAGGCAGGAGGATCACAAGTTAGAGCCGAGCCTGGGCAAGTTAGAGACTTAGCAGGAACCTGTCTCCAAAGTAAGAGGTGGGCGGCACTGGGGATGTAGCTCAGTGTGAAGGTCCTGGGTGCCATCCCCAGTACCACAACCAAACAAAACAAAATCAAGAATGGGACAGAGTTGAGAGGATACAACTTTGAGTTCCCAGCGATGGAAATCCCTAGTCTGACTTTTCAATGACTTCACTGTTGACCAGTTTTTGAAAACATCCTCTTTTTTTTTTTTTTGGTTCTTTGAGACATGGTCTCACTATGCAGTTCAGGCTGGCCTCAAACTCGAACATTCCTCCTACCTCAGCTTCCCACTTGCTGGGATTACATGCTTGCACCATTTCCCCTGTCTGAAAAGATATTCCTACTAACTATAAAATAATAAGTCAGTTGAAATTATTCCTAACTTCGGAAACAAATGCTGAGACACCTCAATGTTGTCTCTTCACTGCTTGAAGAAAGAAATTAGCAAATTTACCACATTGACATGTATTACTCACTGAATTTTCGAATAATCTTACAAAACAGGTATTATTATTCCTGTCTTAAAGATGAGAAACTAGAGCTCATAAAGTTTAGGTGATTTTCCAGTCATAAAACAATGGTAGAGTCCACCATAGATTCAAATCCGAGGGGTCTAACTGTAGGCTTAGTGTCCCTCCTGTGGTGACAGGAAGGGACAATTCAATTGGCTTAGCGGTCACCATCGCTGTCTTTAAAAACCTTGGTATTTGCCTCTTCAATGGACATACTCTCTGTTCCGTAGTAGATTTTAAGCATCTTATCGGCAAAACCATTTGGGAGGGGAGTGGGTAATTTTTGTATTACTTTTTATTCCAGTTAGTCGGGGGTCTTGGCAACAAAGAAAGTTTATCTGTAGTGATGAAAATGCTAAGCTTGAGATAATAAAAAGTTTGGGAAATGGGGTTGGGGATTTAGCTCAGTGGTAGAGCACTTGCCTAGCAAGCCCGAGACCCTGAGTTCAATCCCCGGCAACCACCCTCCCCCAAAAAAAAGTTTGGGACAATGATTAACTCAAAATGTTTTGGTTGCTGCTAAAATCATATATGTAACATATATAACACTGAAAACCCTCACAATCTGCAAAACTGTAGAATGAAAATAAAATAAGATGGGGACAGACGGCTCAAAACCTACATGAATCTATGCCCTGTGCACTATCTGAAAAAATGGTGTCCCCAGAGAAACTCCAAACCAACAAGACAGGCAGCTTGGTGTGTCTGGATGCTAATTCTGGAGATATTAAAAATGCAAGAAAAACCACAACAGAGTAAAAATGCTGGCACCTGGGTGTGAAGAGAAGGTAGACGGAGAAGAGCCATGAGCCAGAAAGGCTACTGCGATGTGGGCAGAGGAGAAGGTGCAGTTCCACCAGCCCGGGCAGGGCCAGGCTCAGCGCTGACCAGACCCCGGGGAGGCGATACCGGGTGAGGTTCACGTTCACAATTCTTAAAACAGATCTGAAAGGGTTCCTGCCTGTGGGGCGTCTGCCCTGCGGCATTTCTTTCCTTCTGTAGTTGATGGTTCTGTTGTTACTAGCTAGCTCCCCTTGTCTGTGAAAAGTCCTATGAAGTAATACAGTTTTCAAATTACACATAGCGGCTTCCCAGACCGTTGTGTTAGCCGACTGATCTTATGTGAACACACACTGTAGCAGAACACACTGTGTCTGGTTGGTGCAGACAGGGGCATAAGCACACATTCCAAATCCGGACTATCTGGTTCCAATTCTGGTTCTACTATTTACATCCCTTTGACCTTGGGAAGTTTTTTTTAATTCTTTGGAGCCAAGTTTACCCACCTCTACATGAGCCTAATCGTAGTGTCTGACGCATGGGCCTGTTGTAAGAAATAAATGTATTTATGTAGGCAAAATCTATAGTAAGAACTCAAGAAATGTCACCGGAAGCCTGGAATACTGGGTAAAAGCAGCAAAAGACGGGAAGCTAGAGTGAAGCCCCTCTGACCCTCTGGGTCCCAGGTGAAGGTAGGCTGCAGAAACAAATGGAAAACACAAATTCGATCTCATGTGAAAGGTCTAGCCAGAAATTTAGTAGATGGGAAGAAGTATTTTAGGAGACAGATGCTAGAGACGTTTCCAGAGGCATCAGTGGACAGAAAGACAGAGCTCACTGGCAGGCAGTGAATAATTAACAAAGACTTTATTCTTAGTTACAATTTATATGCGGGCTGGTGCATGCGTATAATCCCAACTATTCAGGAGGCCAAAGCAAGCAGATTGCAAGTTCAGTGCCAGCCTAGGGAATTTAGAGAGACACTGTCTCAAAATTTAAAAAATTTTTAAAAATTTAAAAAAAATTAAAAGGGCTAGAGATGTATCTCAGCAGCAAAGTGGAGTTTGCTCTCCAGGACTACACACACACACACACACACACACACACACACACACACACACAGAAACACACACATGTACCCCAAAACAAAACAAACCTTTTTTATGTGTATTTAGCACAGAATCCATAATCCAAATTCAGTAGGCAGAGGCTGGTCAAGAACTGAATGAGAGTAATACTCATTTCTACATTGAGTGAAAATCATTATCAAATTAAGAAAAAGTCACACATCTATTTTTAGGATCCTGCAGTGAATGTCAAGAGTTGCTGTTGTCCAGTCTTTTTGTTTTATGCTTTGAGTGTCTACTGTCTTTTTATTTCCTTTAGATTTTTGCGATTATGTACTATTGAATGTAGGTTAAGTTCACCAAAGCAATTTTTGCCCAGATAAAGAATTGTTGTAGCCAGACGTGGTGGCGGTGCCCACCTGTAATCTCAGCACTCAGGAGGCTGAGGGGGTGGATTGCCAGCTCATTGAATATATCCTGGCAGCAGTTTGATTAAACATTGTATTCTTAAAAACCAAATTCTGTTTACAAACTCTTAGGTTTTCAGTAAACATATTTCTCCTCCCTCTCTGCATTGTGAAATTCCTCATCCTTCAAAACCTCATACCAGGGCTGGAGATTTAGCTCAGTGGTAGAGTGCTTGCCTGGCAAGGGCAAGGACCTGAGTTCGAGCCCCAGCACCAAAAAAGAGCACCTCATACCATTTGCGATCACGCAATTTGGGTTGCTGAGGGACTGAATGTTAGTCAGGATATGGAATCTTGTATAATCCAGAAGAATTCATCTTCAAGCCATCGTAAAAATGGAAGGCTTTTTAAGATCAAGATGCAATGTGTGTATGTAACAATACCCCATGGTGAGTATATTTATTATGTATCACAAACCACCGTTCTAATGGTCACACATGCAACTCATTTAATCCTTACAGTCACCCTACAAAATGAAAACTATCATAACTCTTACTTGGGGAGAAGGTCACTGAGTGCAGAAAGGTCAAACCTCTGTCCTGAAAGGTCCCTTTGTGCCTGAGCACATGGTCTCCAGCGCCCCTGCCAGGCCCCGGGCTTCCTTTGCTCTTCGAGATGATGTCATTGTGATCTACTGGATCTGGTCTGATGCGGGTACTGGAAACTTTATCAGAATCTCATTGCTAATTCATTGATGAGGGTCACCCAAAGGTCTTCTAAAAGTTTTTATCTACCAGAAGATGAGAGATCAACCTTTCAGTTAATCCTCATATTTGGCACAGTTACTTTATTATTTCAGAATACATTGTTAAATGATCTTTAAATTGGTGATTGTATTTTTTGACTCTAAATATAATTGCTGTCTCCACTTCGTGCTTGATTATGTTATACTGCCGATCAGTGTGATCAGCCCATTGGGTTTGGGCACAGCACCTGCTTTTTCTGGAAGCCTTTGACGCATTCAGCCCTCCCTGCGGATGTCCTATATTGCTTTCCAGACAGAGTGTTCACAGCCGTGTTTATAAACAGATACATATTTGATAGAATAAACATAATACACCTACATATTAATGCCTCCATTTTATATTAAAATTGATAAAAATTTAATATCTTCTTTTATATTCAAACTACCTTTCTGGGAGGGGATCAAACTCAGGGCCTCGTGCTTGCCAGGCGCGTGCTCTACCACTGAGCTAAATCCCCAGCCTCAAACTGCCTTTTTCATGTAGTATATTATACTTTCTTTTCTCAGTACTATTATGGAATGGCTTTATAAATTCAGTTTGTTCTAGTTAATAATCATAATTTTGGTTTTAAATTTTTTAATTTTTCTTAGTACCTGCTTGGGGTAAATAATGATTGCTTTCATGGTAGGGAGCTGATAAACACATGCTCACAACAGTTTTAACTCTTTTCCATTCTCCACCTCTCTCTCCCCCACAAAATAATAATTTTGAAACAAACTGTTACAACTTGGCAGATGGAAACTCCTTTACAGTGTCTCTTTTGCCCTTTAAAACAATGTTCCTAACTAACATCCTGGAAATTATCCTTGTGTGACAATAAGAATAGATAGTAGCTAGCTAGCGATTTGTTCATTTAAATTTTTTTCTGAACTGAACCTCAGAGCCAACCACCCTGTATGAACTATATAATCTATACAGGTCTGTATTAGGAGCGAGACCCTGCTGGGTGCACATGAGTTTTGGTGGTGGCCAAAGCTGCTGCTGCTGCTGCTCCCACTGGGTGGCTTTTAGTACAGGACTAGAAAACTGTTCCGCACGGATACAAATTCCTCTCGCTTTCCCCACCCAACTCCTCACAGCGCTGTGTATTCCTGTACCTGTAGTAGGAAGACTAAGTGACCACCAAGACTTTTAACAGTATCCCAACACCAGAGAGGTCTCATTCGCTTCAACTCCGTCACTCGTAAAACTGGTATATTCAAAAGGTCATTTGGACCTCTGGGTGAAATAATGTATGTAAAAATGCCTTGACAATTTTTTTTTAAATGTTTAATAGGCAGCAAATTTGCACCCAATGCTGGCTATAGATACAGATCAAACCTTAGGATTCCTCTTTCTTGGTCACTGTACTTCCTGAGGATGCTACTAGCTTGCCACATTTGTGAGTTTGTTTGTTTGAAGCAGGGTCTCATTGTGTAGTTCAGGCTGGCCTTGAATTCACTAAATAGCCCAGACTGGCCTTAACTTGTGGCAATCTTCCTGACTCAGCCTCCTGAGTGCTGCCATTACAGGGGTGCACTCCCATGCCAGGCTAAGCTTGCCATATTTCTCAACTCAGTTCATCTCTTGACTACTGTTCCTAGATAAGGAGCTGGTATCTGTGGGAGCCTAGGTCAGATTCCCCTTTACACACCTTAATTAGTATTTCCTTTTCTCTTGGAAAACATGTGGGATTAGAAAGTTATAAATATTCTCTTTTCCACCAAAGTGAGTCATTTCAAGATCTGTGTGTATCTTCTCCAAACGATAAAAGCACCTTCATCTGGGATGGCTTCAGTGATGTGTTCATAGCTGGTCTAATCAGCTGTGACTGGTAGGGAAGACACAGTCATGGGAGAAAGAATGGGGACAAAGGGACAGCTTCTCAAAGGGGAAAGAGTGTCACTGTGTGTCGGGCAGTTAACCTGAACGTGCCTTTAACTCACACATGATCTCTACAAGGAACTACTGTTACTTTAGAGCCCCCTGCCCCTGGAACTTTCGATGAGGGTTCAAATCCTCTCTCTGGACTGTTCAATATGGCAGCTGCCAGCCATGTGTCTCTAGTGCAACTGAAGAACTCAGTGAACAAAATCAATTTTTTGTGGTTTAAGTTAATTTAATCTCAGCCACGTGTGGCTAGCCATTTCCACACTGGACAGCGCACTTTCAGAGTTTCCTTTGAACCACAATGAAATAGTATATGGCACTTATTTAAAATTTCATAACTGGAAATCAATCTAGAGTAGAAACTTGGTCTTTGCCATTTTTATCTGAATGTATTCTAGTATATTAGATTAGACTATTTATCCAAGTCTCAGATTTTTTGCAGCAAGGCATAGAAATAGTCATTCTCATTTTCTGGGGTTTTTTTGGTGCTGAGGATGGAACTCAGGGCCTGTGCTTGCTATAAAGCACTCTAACCACTGAGCTAAATTCCCAGCCCCTCATCCTCATTTTTGAAGGATTGTGCTACTCAGAGTGTGTCCTCAAAGTGTGTCCCGCGTGTCAGTGCCCATCTGGGAAATCAAGACGCTTTCAGAGCTAGGCATGGTGGTGTATGACTGTAAGCACCACACTCAGGAGGCTGAGGCAGGAGGATCCCCACAAGTTAGAGACTAGCTTGGGCTCCACCGAGAGTTCAAGGCCAGCCTGGACTACATATAGTGAGACCCCTCTCAAAACAGAAACAACTACAAAAAGAAGCTTTTGTAGAAATCCAACAGAATAATTTTGCATCTTTTCAATCTATTAAAATTTTGTATGGCACTCAAAGTGTTCACTCTTCTCACACTTTGTTTTTTTTTTTTTTTTTTTGTGCAAGGCAAGCACTCTAATCACTGAGCTAAATCCCCAGCCCCCACACTTTGTTTTTTTATATTTTACAAAATTAACCATTTACAACCATTTGCCCATAAAGCAAAGCTGGCCCTTTACCACAGATGGTTTGAGACTTACTGTTGGAGATTCACTACAGGTAAAGGGAATAGGATGTGTTAAGTAGCACATAACTAACTGCTGGCTGCCTGTTATTTTAAGTGTCAGTCTTATAATTTCTCAGTGTCTCAAGTACTAAAAACAATTCTCTTTGGGGTTTTTTGGTAGAAATTTCAGGGTTCTCTTTATATCTTGAAGACATAATAGAAAACCAGGCCTATCAGTATTTGCAACCTGGTGGGTGACGTGCCATATAATAATGTGTGTATATATATACATGCAAGAGGAAATCACACAAGGAGAAAGACTGAGCGTGAAGGGTTATGATGCAACACAACTAAGGTCTTTGCTTAGTGTCTACGTGATGTTCAGGATGCTACTACTGCTCTTTAGAGCCTGTTTGCAAAGGTTAGCAATGTGGGCTTCAAAGCGCAATCCCCATTGTTTAGCAGGGCGTTCTTCATAAAGATCCTGCCTCCTGAAGAGTAACTTCATTCATCTGTCACGTGAGTAATGAGCACGGTTTAGTGAACCAGACATGGACTCCATGACTATAGGTGGTTAAGTAAAAATAAAGTCGATGATCACTCGGCGTTCATTGTTCAGACGTGAACTTTAGAAGTGAAAGGTAGAGAAGATATAATAATGTCACGTTTAAGAGGATAATTCCCTTCATCTAACATTGTGGGGATTCAAGAAGAAACTTCCTTTTGCTGTTTGTGCCCTTCGAATATATTCTCTGCCAGCTCCTCTGCCTCGCCGAAGCATCCATCCTGGCCGTGCCTCGCTCGTTTTCGTTAGACTTCCGTCTAGATGAAGGATGTTTCTAATTGTTTCCTGCCTCTTGGGTGACCATCCCTGAGGCCACAGAGTGACTCAGATGTGGGCCCAGGGTGTGGCAGTGGCAGGGCTGCCAGGAGTGAGCAGTTCTGTCTTTGAACTGGCACCTACGAATCCGTGTCTCTTTGAATAGCCACAAGGCATAATAAACTAGAATCACTGTGGGTTAATGGCGAATTACGTCACTCCAGTGATTGTCTTACATTTTTAAAAAATGTGTTATTAATAACATATGTGAGAAAGAAATTTGTTACTCCCAGTGCTTAAGGAGCAGTATATATTTGAATGGGTAAAAGGACTATTGTAGTTGTATAACAGAAATACTTCTAATAAAAAGTTTTAAATTACAAAGTGGTCGTTTATAAAATGGTTCTGTGAAGAACCTCAGAAAATAAGGAGATGGTGAAATAATATAAGTTGTACATTTAAAAATATATAGGTATCGACCTGGTGTGGTGGCACATACATGTAATCTTGGCACTCGGGAGGCTGAGGCAGGAGGATCACTGCCAAGTACCAGGCCAGCCTGGGCTACATAGTGAGTTCAAGCCCAGTCTGAACTATATAGTGAAACCCTGTCTCCAAAAAATAAAATAAAAAAAGTAGATAGGAATTCGGGTGTGATAGTGTATGCCTGTAATCCCAGCACTTGGGAGGCTGAGGCAGGAGGATTGCTATGAGTTTGGTGCCAGCCTGAACTACATAGTGAGACCCTGCCTCAAAATTAGTAAATAAAGTAGATAGGCTTTAAAAATGAGGCTTGATACATGTTGTCACAGATTTTTGTTTAAAATTAATCTATTATATACATGTGCCAACTCCCTACAATACATTTAATTGTTATATACTGCAAACATATACTAATAAAAATAAAAGACACAAATTAAAAATGATAATTTTCTTCTACTTTCCTTCTCCTTATGCTCCCCTTTCCCCTTCTTTCACTATTTATGGTTCTCTGACTAGGTAGAACTTTAAGAACTAAGAATAATTGTACGTAGTGTAGTGTGTGTGCAGGGACATGCGCCTGCAGAAAGAGTAGTTTAAAATATCTAACAGTATTTGAATATTAGCAAGATTCCCAGTTCCCGATTCCTGCTCCCCTAAACGAACCATTGCAAGTATTTCGCTCTGGTTAGTGTGTTTTCAGTGCACAGACGCCAGAGTGAGATGTCTCCTAGAGACATAACCAGGAAGGAGCAGAGTTACTTGAAAGCTAAACTTAGAAGTGATCCCGGCGAAGGGCAGCAGAATGTGCGAAGGCACCTGGACACACGAATGGCTCTCCGGGCGCTGAGAACCACAGTGAAGGTTTCGCCCAAGAGATGGAGTCACGAGCAGATGCTCTTGCCGTTGCTGAAGCCGGGCGAAGGGAAAGCGGGGGCAGAGTCTGGGTTGGCCGGGACCTCCCCGCGCAGGGTGCGGCCGGAGGCGCCGGTGCACCTCCGTCTGGGTCTCCATCTGCCTCGCAGACCTCGCTCCAGGGCACAGGGCACCGCGCCTGCCACGAACCATCACGGTCACGTCGCCGCGCCTCTCACTGCGGGCCTCGCTCAGCAGGCTGCCTTCTGCTTACTTGGCTTTGGATGCAGCTGTCAACAGGGATGCGCGGGCCAGTAATGAGTCCACTCAGGCGTTCATTTCAGGTTGGAATTCTGGCATATTCGTCTTTTATCCTTGCCTATCCCAAGCAGTCTTGCAAAATGGGCCCATCGTCGGCAAGCGGATGGAGTCACGCTGAGGACCCGCTCACAGCTCACAGACCTCGGAGACCACCGTGAGGCTCTGGACTGTCAAGGGTCTCTTCCGGACAGTAACTTCTGGCATTCTCTGAGCCAAATGTTCCTAACAGTCAAGAAACCACATGGGAAAAAAAAAAAAAAAAAGAAAGAAACCACATGGAATGTGCGTGTTAGCAATAGGGATTCTTAATCCTTAAAAGATTGTTTGACTGCTTTTTCCTTTTTTAAAATTCTTTTTCCTTCTTTCGGAGTGCTGGGGATCAAACTCAGGGCCTTGCACTTACCAGGCAAGTGCTCTATCATTTGAGGTAAATCCTCAACCCCTTAAAATTCTTGATATTAGCTAAGTGTGGTGGCGCATGCCAGTAATGCCAGCACTTGGGAGACTGAGGCAGGAGGATTGCCATGAGTTTGAAGCCAGCCTGAGCTACATAGTGAATTCAAGGCCAACCTGGACTACACATCGAGACCCTATCTCAAAAAAACAAGTGAAGTTCTTGACGTTATTTTGGAACACTGTTCCAAATGACACTGTTTTGGGAACTACAAAAGCAGTGTGAGGGTCAGAACTGATCAAGAGCTGATATTAGAAAGTTTGAGAAGTAGGAGCGACACAGCCTAGGTGAGCAAAGATGGCATCGTCCTGATCTCTGTTGCAGGCTGGGCTTCTTCCTGCGCCGGAGCACACCCAGTCCCTGCTTTCTTTTCTACGAAGGAGAATGAGGACTTGCTTGGGGGAAAGGACGCTGAGGACATTTTATAGTTAGAATGGGAGGAAGAGGGCGGATGAGTTTAAAAACGATTTCCAGGAAACAGATAAACAGGATGGAGAAAATTCAGGGTGGCAAATCCATAATAAAGAAACATATTATTAAGGTATTGTGCAGTGTTGGTTTTTATATACAGGGCTAGGAGTTGTTAGTAAATCACCATATTGATTGATTGATTGGGTCTTTGAGACAGGGTCTTGCTATGTAGTTCAGACTGGCCTTGAACTCCCTGCATAACCCAGACTAGGCTTGAATTTGCGGTGATCCTCCTGGCTCCGCCTCCTGAGTGCTGGGATTACAGGTGTGCACCACCACACCCGTGCAATGAAGTAATTTACAACAGATCCAAGAAGCCGTGGACGTATGCACCGATCCTTATCCATGTGTGCTATTAATTCTTTTACATACCCCACCGACTGTGTCCTGACCTCTTTTTTCTTTGAAAACCCATTCCTATCCTTGTTTCAATTCCCTTGCTCCAAGTCCTTGTGATCTAAAAATAACTTCATTTACAATGTTGTGCTTTATTTTTTCTTTTTTTCCTCACTGACCTGGCCTTTGATTTTGCTTTTGGCATCTTTCCCTCCTCCGTCTTCAAACCAGCTTGTGTGTTTTATCCATCTCAGAGGAATTGCTTCCTTCAAGAACTTCTGCAGTTCTGGGCTCTGGTTTCCATGGTAACCCCTGCCTCTGAGATTTTTTTTTTTTTTTTTTCCTGATTGCTTGAGAGAAATCTGACTGAGTCACTGGTAGCCACTGGACAGAAATAGCAGAAGGAAAGGAAACTGCCCGGCACTCCCTCTGAGACAGGAAGTAGGCAGATTAAAGGAGACAAAAACACTGAGACCTGGGAAGATGGAAGTACACTGTGTGCGGAAAATACCGTTTTGCATGGTTTACTGTTTTGTCAGCGCTCTGTTGTGATGGTTGTCAGGATGGTTTGAAGAGCAGTGCCTAATCAGCCAGGAGTCTGTGTCGCCGATGCCTTTGAAATGGTCCTATGTAGGCCTGACTCAATTTATACGGAAATAGGAAATCCCAGCCTAAATTTTTTGTGAAAATGTGAAATACAACCTTCAGAGGAGACGGAAAAGATGGAGACTAAACTTGCACTTACGGCCACGTTAGGAACATATCAAAATATAATGCAAAGGGAGTTGAGTGAGATTACTAATTATTCATCTTAATTGTAGGTCTGGTGCATTTTTAACATACTCTCAGTGAGATTTTCTTGTTTTGTGCAGTACTGCTTTTCAATATTTCGTATTGTGACATTATCGTTTTTGTTAAATTAAGACCCGCGGATGAGGTGCTCTGTCTAACAGAGAGGTACGTACAATTCTGTAAAAACTTCAGAGACACAGTATTCATGTTAGGATCATGACTGTCCAGTCAATGTTGGGTGTTAGCGAATACATATGGCATTTAACAGAGCTTTATTCATTAGAAAATGTTGAAAGATACCTAGTTATCAGAAGGTGGTTTTTTCTGCTATTCGAGATAAACTGAACAATTTGGATTCTTAACCACACCAGAAGGACACAAAGAAGTGTGCGTGTGTAGACCACAGAATCTTGTCTACTAAATTCAGCAGTTGAGTTATCTATTTTCAATTGCTAGATCGAACTCGATTTCGTTAACGTTTCAATAAAAAGCAAATACACTGCCTGCGCGTGAAGTCTTTCGCTCGTTGCGTCATAAAGGATAATGCTGTTTTTCATCCTATTTCATCCCAAACGCCGTGAGTACGGGCAAAGTTCCTTCCTCTGTTCCTTCCCTCCCTTTCTTGGTTTTTCGCAAACGAAATCCCTCTGAAGTTTCTGAAGTCCTCGCTGACTGCGCTTGCTTTGTCTCCCCAACTTTCGCCCCACCTAAACCCGGCCACGAACCAGTTCCGCCGTTCGGAGGGCTCGGCCCCACCTCCTTTTTAGAGCTGAGTCCTGATTGGTCAGAAGGAACCGGGGTTGTTTGTGTAATTTAGGTCCGAGCCAATCAGCGCGCTGTAGAGTTTGGGATGGGACCCGGCTGCCCTGTGACTGTCCAAATCCAGACTGGCTGTCGCGGAACCCGCTCGTGCCGGTGCGGGGAGACGCCGGCAGCCGCCCGGGCCGTGAGGACAGCGGCCGCCGGGGGCGCCCCGGACCGAGAGGCGGCCGAGGCTTTCCCTGGAGCCTGAGCCAGCACCGAGGGGGCCGCTCCTGGAGACTCGTCTGTGAGTTTCTGCTGTGTGAGTTACTACAGACCCTTAAGCCACTTCCAAGTCAGTTTACTGTTACTTTAAAAAGTGATACTGTTATATTACTAAATAATAGTATATCTACTCTTGGGCTTCTGAGAAGAATCCAAGACAGCAGTAGTCAAAGTCAGCGTAGTCAGTTTTGGATTATTTAAAAAGCTTATTTTATATCTCATCACTGAGTTTAGAGTTATCTTGGTACATTGTGGATACTTTGGGATTTCATGTTCTAAGTGGCTGATTAATTGAACAATCACTTACTCTGAATTTTAAGCATTCGCTCTGTGTATGGGACTGCGCGTATAGCAGTGACACATAGCTCCAGGATTCAGTACTCCAGGGAGCGGGAGAGGAGGGAAACCCAACTATCCATGGCCCTCTTTGACGCTTCAGTGAACCCCAGCAGCCCATTTTTTCAGAATGGTGTTTCTAAATGCATAATAAATACTTTGAATTACAAAGGAAATTTAGTGTCTTGGAATTACCATCAAATATGTTTTAAAACTACATTAGTGATTTAGAAATACTGTATATATGTGCATTTTTGTTAATGCACTTAAAATCAAGAGATAATGCATAATGAACACAATTTTAGGTAGTAATGAGTATAAATGGTATTTTGAGTTATCTGCAGCAAATTTGATAGCGTATGAATATATCCGTGGTATCTTTTGGTTGCAAAGTCATAAATACTGGTAATGGTGACACTATTGTGGCTCGTGGCTTACATTCAAAATAGAAGGAAATACTAAATTTTATTTGGAAGTTTAATTCAATGTAATTTCCCAGCCCTGACTTTATGCCAAGTGGAAAAAAAAGAACTGTGCAAAGAGAGAATCTTTGAACCAATTCTTTATAGACTGAAGGACTCTGTAAAATGTGTAAAATGGAAGTGAGCTCTGGACACAAGGGACGGTGTGTGCAAAGATGTGGAAGCGCACGTGAAGATCGAGACCTGCTGACTGGTTGTATTGAAGTGGGAACTTGGCCACGTAGTGGAAGGTGAAACTGCAAAGGCTGGCGACACTCGGGAATGGGTTGACTGCACATTATGGTGACTAAATGTGATTCTGTCTTCCTGTGTTTGAAATCCTTTACAAGTCTCCGTGGCTTAGCCTGGATAATGGAAGTTTCCTGTGATTGCTCTTTGTGAGCCAGCCACAGCTGTCCTTTCTAATCTCATTGATCACTATTTTCCCTGTCACCTCCTCAGCTCCAGTGATTCACAAATATCATGTTATATGCATGCATCCCATTCTTTTTAATTTTATGAATCAGCTGAGCACCCCCTTTCTCTACCTCTACTTCCTCATTGGTCAAATAGGATGGTGAGTACTTTAGAGCTATGGGGGGTAAAGTGCCTCCACTACAAAGGTTTCCTGGTAATGTGATTTTTATTTCCTCTGGATAGAACTAACAACTTCTTCTTCCACATTACTTTGAAATCTTTTATAATTTCAGTTGTGCTTTTGGGGGAGTGCTGGGGCTCGAACTCAAGGCTTTGCGCTTGCTAGGCAAGCACACTAACCATTGAGCTAAATCCCCAACTCCTCTTTTTTTGTTTTTTGAGACAGGGTCTTACTATGTAGTTCAGATTGGCCTTCAACTCACTATGTAATCCAAGCTGGCCTTGGACCCATGACAATCCTCCTGCCTCAGCCTACTAAGTGCTGAAATTACAGGTATCCACCACTCAATTCTTGTATTTTTCACAATGCAATGCAATCTCATGTTTCTTTGTGACATTTTCCCTATTAATGCCAGTACTCAGAGGCTGAGGCAGGAGGATCAGGAGTTTGAGGCCAGTCTACATATTGGCTCAAGGCTGCCTTGGATTACACAGCGAGACCCTATGTCAACATACAAAAGCAAAAGTAAGGGCTGAATAGTATTGTTGCATCCTCAGTGTTTTATTTTATTGGAAGGATGCAGGAGTTTTCAAGTCCACGCAGGGGAGGCACCCACTAGTAATTCTGGATCCAATGACAAGATACTTCACAGATACAATGGCAGACTGGTGAGGGTGTTTATAATAGTCGGTTTTGATGATGCCAGCTGACCGCTCTCCCTGTTAAAATGTTAGTGTTTTCAGGGTTTGTTTTCTACTGGTCCTTCTTTGTTTCTCACTCTACACACTCTTTCTTGGTGGCACTCAGCCTCTTCTAGGCCAACAATTACTGTATAATGACAACCCCCGAGTCTGCCCTACTCTGAATTCTTGATCTCCTAAGATTCATTTCCAAATGTTGGAAATGTATGCCATCTAACTCCCACTGGGTAAGGAATAAGGACTTTCACATAATACACCAAGACTGAACTCATGTTTTTCAACAACAACTTTTTTTTTTTTTTTTTTTTGGTGCTGGGGATCAAATTCAGGGCTGTGCACTTGCTAGGCTAGCACTCTGCCACTGGAGCTAAATCCCCAACCCTGAACTCATCCTTTTAATTGTTGAAAAATTTTCAGCCTTATTCTTACAATCTTGGTTCATGCTTTCATTTTCATTGTCTCTCACCCAAAATATTATAATTTTTTATTAGTCCATGTGTGCAGTACATAATGTTTGCATGCCTCTTGTGGAGTTGGTACATGTACATAACGCATCTGAATTCTTTTTCATTCCCTTTCCTTTCCTTCTTCCCCCTCCCTCCATCTCTTGATCCCCTTCCCATTTGAGAAAGATCTAGCTCCCTACTTCCTGTTATGTTTTAATTTGCTCTTTATTTATACTTTTAGTTTCTCATATAAGAGAAACCATGTGATTTTTAGGCTTTTGTGTATCTGAGTTATTCACTCAACATATGGTCTCAGGGTGCATCCATTTTCCTACAAATGCCTCAAATTTATCTTTCTTTATGGCAGACTAGCACTCCATTGTGTATAAATACCACTTTTGGGGGGGTGTTGGGGATAATACCACATTTTCTTTATCCTTTCACCTGCTGATGGACATATAGGCTGCTACTAAGATTTAACTGGTATGAATTCTGCTGCTATGAACATATATATGCATGTATCACTGTAAAACGATGTCTTTCTGTTTGTTTTTTAAAACACAGTCTCGTTATATAGTTCAGACTGGCCTTGAACTTCCCATGTATCCCATGCTGGTAACAAACCCAGCAATCCTCCTGCCTCAGCCTCCAGAGTGCTAAGATTACAGGAGTGTGCCACCATACTTGGCAACGTGTTTAACTCTTTCAGGAAGATTCCTATAAGCAAAATAGCTGGGTCAAATGGAATTTTTAGTTTTAGTTTTTTGGGGACTCTCCATGCTGATTTACACAGTGGTTGTACAAGTTTACATTCCCACTGACAGCGTAGAAGAGTTCCTTTTCCTCTGCAGTCTTACCAGCCTTTGTTATTTGATTTCTTGATGATGGCGTTTCTTTCTGGGTTAAGATGGAATCTCAGTGTTCTTTTAAGTTGCATGTCTGTAATGGCCAGTGACGCTGAGCGTTTCTTCATGTATTTATTGGCCATTTGTACTTTTTCTTCTATGTAGTATCTATTCATTTCACTTGCCCATTTTTTGATTGGTTCTTTTATACTGGGGGTCTAATTTTTTTGAGTTCTTTAGATATTGGCCCTCTGAGGAATAGCTGGCAAAAAATTTTCCCAATCTGTAGATTTTCTTTTCACTCTGTTAGTTGTTTCTTTTGCTGGGCAGAAGCTTTTTAATTTGGTATGACCCCATGTGTTGATTCTTGGTATTATCTCCTGTGCCACTGAGGTTCTGTTCAGGCAGTCCTTGCCCAGGCCAATGATTTCAAGAGGTTTATCTATTTTATCTTCCAGCAGCTTGTATTACTGTGTTAACATTTAGTTCTTCGATCCATTTTGATTTTAGTTTAGTACATGCCTAGACTCAATCTTCTGCATGCGGACAGCCATTTTCCCAGCACCATTTACTAAAGAGGACATCTTTGCTCCAATATATGTTTAGCCCCTTCGTCAAAGAGCAAATAGTTGAATGTGCTTGTGGTAATCCCTGTATTCTCTCTTCTGCTCCCTTGATCCTCAGGTCTATTTTTGTGCCGGTACCATTCTGGCTTTATTACTGCAGCTTTGTAATATAACTTCCAGTCTGAGATTGTGGTGCTTCCCGCTTGCTTGTTACCCAGCATTGCTTTTGCTATTCTGGGTCTCTTCCAGTTCCATAAGAATTTTAGGATTGTTTTCTCCAGTTCTGTGAAGAATGTTGTTGGTATTTTTATTGGGATCGCATTACATCTGTATATGCAGTTTTGGAAATATGGCCATTTTGACTACATTGGTTCTGCCTGTCCAGGAACGGGACATCTTTCTATTTTCGTGAGCACACACAGTTGGCTGGCTCCAAGGTAGAACAGCCATGGTTGGAGGCCACATCAGTAAATCGGCTCTACCCATGGCAGGCAGGAAGCAGAGAGCTAGCAGAGGAGGAAGGAGGAGGTGGTATTAGAGTATACCCTTCTAGATGGAGAGAGGGCGGAAGAAGAGTAGGGAAGGAGAGAAAAAAAGAATTAGGATGTGTTAATCTTAACGTGTCAGCTCCCCATGAGCAATGTAACCATCATGTACTGCAAAAATGTACTAATAAAAATTTAAAAAATAAAATACACCTTTCTAGGTTAACTTCCAGTGACACACCTCTTTGCACCAGGCACCACTTTCTAATAGCACATTCGGTCATGAACTCATTCCTCATGCCCTCATGATCTAATGGCCTTGCAAAAGCTCCACCTCTGAACTTTGAGGACATTGTAGATTTAAACTCTAATGTGTTATATATGTTGTATGTCTATGTATATGTGTGTATATGTTATACCGTGTGTGTATATATGTTCTTGTAATATGTGTTCGGTCTTTACTGCTTTCATAGAAGAATCCTTGGAGATGCTGACTGGGTAATATTTGAAGTGGATTCCCCTGCTCCTCCAACACTAATACATCAAAAAATAAGGGGAAAAGATTGGATGTGAAAATCTGACTTCAGGGAAGGATGAAGAGAGGTAGACAGAGTTTTCATCTCCTTTCACTCTCAGTTCTGGGGGAAACTCTGGACCTTGCACGTGTTATGGTTTCTGTCTGGATGTCCCCCCAAAACTCAGGAGCTCATAGGTGGGGCTTCTGGGAAATGATTGGCTCATGGGGTGTGACACTCATCAGTGGATTAGTCCACTAATGATTTTATAGCCAAATATGATGTTGGGAGGTGAAGCCTGTGGGAGGGGGTGGGCCATTGGAGATGTGACTGGGAAGGTGCCATGAGCTGATTCCTCTGTGCCCTGCCGCCCTGTGCCCTGCCTTGAAGCCAGCCGACTATGAACTGAAATCTCTACAAACGGAGCCAAAATAAACCTCTCCTCCTTTCATTTGGGTGTTGGGTGTTGTGTCCCATGATAAGAAAGTAACCACGACAACATACTAGGCCAAGTGCTCTACCACT
Source organism: Hystrix cristata (assembly GCA_004026905.1). Classification (NCBI taxonomy): domain Eukaryota; kingdom Metazoa; phylum Chordata; class Mammalia; order Rodentia; family Hystricidae; genus Hystrix; species Hystrix cristata. Next base: position 69,934 of record PVJO010002778.1, on the reverse strand, counting down.
GAGCTCCACGGTAGCCCTGCTTGTTTTTCCAGGAATGGGGCATTAGCGGTAGATACAAGGTTTAAGGAAGAAGAACTTTGAGAGAAGCAATTGTCAAAGACTTTCTGAAGGTTTTTCTTGTCCCTCCCTCACACACCTCTTCCTCAATGACCGGTAGCTTGTTACTTTGTCAGTTATAGTTGCTCCATTTACCTTTACAATTGGATACTGGGTTGAGGCTGGTCAGTGATATTCCACTTTTATTTGACAACATACTTTACACACTTTCCCTGACACATACTTTAACTCTGACAGACACTTTTCCCTGACCACTTGTCCCAAACCTAGTCATCTAACAAGTATTTGAGCAACCTCCCTTCTCCCTAACTGAACGGCCCATCGGTTTTCAAGGTCAGCCTTTTAATTCTCCAGGATGACTTTTCTGGTACCCCAATGATAAAATTTGCCTCTGCCTTTTTGTGCAACCCAGCCCCTCCCGTCCGCTTTATTATTGACATAGTTAAACGTTGTACCTAATTGTTTTCCTGTCTTTCCTCTTCAGTGGTGCTTTTCGTAAGCAGGAACCGCATTTTGTAAATCTGCTAGCTCAAAGTATGGCACGAAGTAGGTGCTTAGTAAATGGTTGTCGAATTCAGGACCGGAGCAGCCCAGTACGTCACTTCCGGTGCGAGTGGCGTCACTCCTCGGGAGCCCCGGGGGAGGGTGTAAGGGGTTAACTCAGAGTTTACAATGCGCACCGAACAAGATTTCAAACCCGTCACAAGAGGCGGGCCACGGGGACTCTGGGTCTGGGTACTGTGGCTCGAGCACACCACTTAAGGGAGAAAGCACGCCGTCTGCCGCGTGGGAGGCCGCGCGGGCGCCCGGAAACAACCGGAAAGAGGGCGGGAGGGAGCGCGAGCAACTCAGTTCTCGCGATGCTTCCTCCCTGCTCGCCCGCACGGGAGATCTCGCGAGAGGAACGGAGGCAAGATGGCTGTGCCCTGGTTTTCGGTGTGAGACGGTGGCAGCGACTGCGGGGGCTCACGGGGACAGCGGCGGCGGCGGCGGGGACTGCAGTCCGGTGTCGCCGGCCCGGAGCCCTCGCTGCCCCGGCGAGCGCGCCCCGGTGCCGGGCGAGCGCCGGCTCTCTTCCCGCGGGAGATGCGTGTGTCCCGGGCTCGCGGGCGCTCCGGGAGTCCATGCTGCGCTCGGCGCTCCTGGCCGCCGCGCTAATCGCCTCCCGCCGCCGCAGCGCCGGCTCCGTCGCCCGCGGCGAGCCTCCCGGGCCCCCTGCCTGCCCCCGGCGGCGGCGGCGGCGATGACCGGGGAGAAGATCCGCTCGCTGCGGAGGGACCACAAGCCCAGCAAAGAGGAGGGGGACCTGCTGGAGCCCGGCGACGAGGAGGCGGCCGCGGCCCTCGGCGGCGCCTTCCCCGGGGGCCGAGTGGGCGCCGGCGGCAAGGGCGGCAAAGCCTACCATCGCATCTTCAGCAACCACCACCACCGGCTGCAGCTGAAGGCCGCCCCGGCCTCCTCCGGCGCGCCCGGCGCTCCGGCCCTGCCGCTGCACAACGCGCTGACTGCCGCCCCCCAGCCCCCGGCCCTGATCGCCGGCACCAGCCCCGTCGCCGTGGTCGCGGAGGGAGGCGGTCGGCCCGCACACTACCCGGTGCACGAGTGCGTCTTCAAGGGGGATGTGCGGAGGCTCTCGTCGCTCATCCGCACGCACAACATCGGGCAGAAGGATAATCACGGTGAGAAGTGCCAGCCCCTCTCCGCCCTTCCTTCCCCGAGCCAGGGTGTGTAGCCTCGGGCGCGGCCCGGTGCCTGTGAATCACGACGATCCCGGACTGGCGTGCCGGTGGTGGGAGGCCAGTTCCTGCGGCTGCGAGAGGAACGCTTCCTCCGGGCCACTTCAGAGATGCCTGCGGGCAGCTGTTGTGTTCGTCCCCGAGCCGGGCCTGTGTGTGCTGCTTCTTCACCGTCAGAAATTTTAGGTTGCCTCATCCAACCTGCCCTTCTTGCTTTGTTTTTGGAAGTGTGTGTGTGTTTTCTTTCTCTCCATCCCACCTTGGGGTCTTTGTTTTGAACATGCGAATTCCCACCTTCCTTCTTTACCCTGGAGCAGATCCCACCTTGACTGCGGCTGGTTGTGATTTCTACCTGTCTTCAGGTTGACCACCTTTTTTGTATGCTGTTTGGAAGCTTAGAACCCTTGGGTTTCTGAAAGCCACACAGTGGAAATTTGTTGGCATTTGATTCCTAGAATAATTAAAATGACCTCTTAGTAGCTATTTTGTTTGTCCGTTTTACATAATTGCCAGTAATCTCATCTTGATGACTAACAAAAACTATTGTGATTTTTCACAGTAACTTCATCATAGCCTGTATGAGGAAGTGTAGGATGTTCGTTGTTGAAGGACTCTGTTTGCTGTATGTTGCTTTTTTCCTCTCTAAAGTTCAAAGAATAACGTGATTGAGTTGACTTTTAAGCAATGGTAAATTTATTCACTTACTTTTTTTCGTGGTATGGGGATTGAACCCAAAGCTGTGAGCAACAGATTGGTTAATGAAAGCTAACGTAAATATTGATCCTATTTCTAACATTTATTAAGTAGGCTATTTTAGACTGATGAGAGCTCTCCTTTTACCTTAGCATGACAGTCATCATATTCAGTTAGCATATACTCAGTCTTTGCTCAGAAAGATATGGCACATTAATAAAATACTTGCCTGTGGAATAAGCTTCAATAATTCTGTTCGATTCTAGGCTCCTTATCTAACTGTAGGATAAAAATTGAAATTTAAAAAGTATGTTTTCTATTGTATGGTTCTCTAACAACTGCACTTGTTTTCTGAATTTACAATATTTATATTATAAATGTTATAAATTACCTATAATTGTAATAATATCACCACCTATCATTTATCATAAATCACGACCTGAAAAAAAGTATTTTAAGGCCACTCCTAGGTTTCCACTCTTATATTTAATTTATCATTTTACTATTGTAGCAAGTGTAATGTTGCTTGCTGATGAGAATGTATTCTAACCTTTTGGGAAACAGTTGTTAAAACTCCCCCCCCCCCCCGTTTATTAGTTAATTACCAGCAAGTTTTTCAGATGTTCAAATTTGGTCTGCATATAAACTGTACTTTTTATTATTTGTGGCCATTTTAAAAATTTTTACAGTACTGGGGTTTGAACACAGGACCTACGCGTTGAGCTACATCTTTCGCTCTTTTTAAATTTTGATTTTTTGGGGGGGGGCTTGTGAGACAGGGTCTCCCTATGTAGTTCATGTTGGCCTTGAACTCACTATGTAGCTCTGGCTGGCCTGGAATTTGGAACAGTCCTCCTGCCTCAGCCTCCTGAGTGCTGGAATTATAGGCATACAACTACCATACTCAACAAGAAAGGTGATTTTGTTTTGAGACAGAGTCTCCCTAAATTGCTAAATTGCTGAATTGCTCAGGCATGCCTTGAATTTCAGATCTTCTTTCATAGGGCTCCCAGGGTGCTGGGATTACAGGTTTGTGCCACCACTCCCCACCACGCCCTACCACTCCTGGCTGGCCATTGCCTTTTAAATTTAATTACATTACCACGAAGTATCTCAGAAAACACAAAGATACCCTTTGGAGAGTTAATTCCTTTGAGAGAAGAGATGTACAGTTAACCAAAAGCCCTGAATTGCTGGATTATTGAGTTTCGTAGTTCTTCAATCCAGCAGTTAGGAGTGCGTGGTTGAAGGAAACCTTTGAGCTCTTTTTTTTTTTTTTTTTTTTGGTGCTGGGGATTGAACTCAGGGCCTTGTGCTTGCTAGGCAAGCACTCTAACCGCTGAGCTAAGTTCCCAGCCTAAACTCTGACCCCAGACCACTGAAGTTCAGTTTTCATATGGAATGTTTTTATTTTGTTTACCTACCTTTCTGTTGTTATTTCTGATGAATGTAACTGGTGAATCACATACCTGTGAAAAATATAACTGTGTCCCTCCTTCCCATAGCTATTCTTCTCTAGGAAGAGTTGTTTCCATTTAATGTACCACCTTTTTTTAGTCTTTTTTTCTCCTCGCGGTATCATAATTTCCCTGTAATGTTATTGGATTATTACTTTTGCTCCTAATATTTTACTAATTGAGATGCTTTACTCACATTTTAGGGATATTTTTTCCTTTCAAATTGTAAAAGATAAGTACCTTTTAAATTGCCCAAACAAAAACAAGTTGTGTATTATTTTGGATTGCTGTAACATGACAGGTGTGCAGCAGAGCCGCACAGTTGTGCCATGTGCTGCCTGGTTCCATGTTCAGGGTGGAGATTGCTCCCACAGAGTGGTGCTGATGGCAGGGTCACATTTAATCCCCACAGCACCCCTGCAAGGCACAGTTTTAGCCTTATTTTTAAGGTGAGAAAGGTGAAGCCCAGAGAGGCAGGGAAATTGCTGAAGTTCCTACTTACTGTAAGTTGCAAAGCTAGAGATGAAACTAACAGCCCAGACTGCTGAGCCCAGGGTTAGCCTCTGTGAATGCTTCTGTTGGGAGGGAGTCACTTCTCGTAATGTGTATGTTCACTTATGTAGCGATTCTGGCTTTGGAGAGCTCTCTGAGTTTTTCTGTTGAACTCAAATCTCCTGTCTTTTTATGCAGTACCACGGGCTGTTTGATCCGTCCACAGCGTGGCCCTGTAGACATTTGACAAGAGCCGTCACATTCCTCTTGTCTTCAGGCTGAATATTCCTGACTTCCGTATCTATACCTCATATGTCATAGTTGGTATATGCATTTATTTTTGGCTGGCCTTGAACTTAGTGTGTAGCCCAGGCTGGCTGTGACCCTGCAGTGGTCCGTGTGCTTTGCCTCCCGCGTGCTGAGATCACAGGCCTGCACCACCACACCTGGCTGACATGGCTTATAGAGTGTTTCAAATGATTCTTGACACACAGTAAATATGACACAAATGTGTTTAAGTAAGGGAAAAAAATCTTACTCTTAGTAGAACTCTGTAGTTTTTTAATTCTTTAGAGGTTGCTGCCCACAACTTACCTTAGCGCTAGAGCTATAGTAACCCCACAAGCAAAGACAAAAAGATGATTTCTTGCTCCAAAGCGACAATTACACAGCTCAAGAGTATGGTAAGTTTTTTTTTTTTTTTTTTTTTTTTTGGGTACTGGGGCTTGAACACTGGGCCTTTTGCTTGCTAAGCAAACACTCTAACCACTGGGCTAAATCCCCAGCCCAGAGTATGGTCATTTTTTAATACTGCTTTTTATTAAGTGACCCACTCTACTGCTTTTGCTCTATCCCTTCTTGGATTTATTTTTTTCACCTCAACAGGGGAATTTACTAAATTTTACTTTGTTGATTTTAGTCCTTTTCGTCTGTCTTAGCTGGAGATCTTGAATTTTATTCCTTAGCTCTTTCTTTCAATTTTCACTGGTCTCTGGTTTGATAAGCTTTTTTGATAGATGTTCACGTTCTTCTGTGGTAAAAAGTTGGTTGAGTAGGAATTGCTTTTTTTCGAGCCATCAATTCTTTTCAGAAATACTGTTTTCTGGGCCCTATCTCTATTTATTTATTTATTTTTTGCGGTGCTGGGGGTTGAACCCAGGGCTTTCTCACTGAGCTCCGTCCCCGGCCCTTTTATGTTTATCTCGTGCCAGAGTCCATTAAGTTGCCTGGGCTGAGCTCAGATTTGTGACCCTCCTGCCTCAGTCCCAGCCAGACACACCTTTCTTAATGTAAACGTGGTTACAGCTGTAGCTTCATGTGGTTACTGGGTTCAAATCTGACAAACGACTGTGACTCATGACTTTTAATTAAGGTTTTTTGGGGGGTGGGGAAAGGAATATACATTGAAAGTACACAAAATCATTAAACTTTATATCTTTAGTTATATAGCACGTACTTCTTTAGTGTAAAGTTAAAGATTGAGTATAAGCCATTTTTCACACCGAGTGTCCAGACCTTCCTGAGTGACTTTTTGGCATTGATAGTTTGGCAAAGTATCATGGGGCAAGCCCTTTTTTTTGTAATTGGCAATGATTTTACTTATTCGGTACCTTCAGAATTGAGAATGATGCACAGACTATAGAAGACTTGGTTTTGACTGTACTTCCTGTTTGTGGAACTTGCGATTTTGTTTATTCCCTTAAGGAGTTAAGCAGCTCTTCTTGGATGGTAGTTGGCAGGTTTTAGGTTCCAGCGTGATGAAAGTCCTGCATGTATGTTTTGCTCAAACCAGCCTTTCCTGGACGTGAGAGACATTGATCTATTCTGGGAGTTGGCAAGTCCTGCTGCCTTTAATTACATTGCTTGGCATGTTGACAAGCCATCTTCTCTACGTTTTCATTTTTCCTGAGTTGTATTTCACAAAATGAGAGATTTTAAATTTAGGTTAAATCTCAGTTGAGAACCTTGTTGACAGTGCAGATAACTCAGTGAAGGGACAGCGAATGGCCGACAGTATGACGTCTTTGCTTGCTAGCTGGCAGCTTTCTCCAGGCTGGGATTTAAAAAATCGTGTAGTTTCTGAAATATTGGAAATGTTCATCGGGGAAGTAGAACAGTCTTGTTGGTGACCTTGTAATGTGTGTATTTTGTTGTACTCTGTATAGGTCCTTTACATATCATTTTGTCTGCATGGTTTTGTCACTGAACTCTGCATGACAGTGTTGCAGAAGAGGTGTGTGAGGGTCTTTGAGAAGAGCTGCCTGTCACGCTAAACTCTGCGTGACAACAGTAGAACTCTGAACTAAGCTGCCAGTGAGCAGTTTGGAAGATCCTTCTGCCTCAGCCTCCTGAGTAGCTAGGGTTACAGGCATGTGCCACCACACCTGGCATGGTGGCTTATCTTGAAAATAATGTTAGTAATTCTATATTTGTTCTATTGTATTCTTTTCAAAATTTTTGTGTTTTAAAGGCAGTTATCAATTTCCCTCAGGAAACTGCTGTTTAAAAGCCTGAGATAATTTATTCAAGTGTATCACACACCTTCACTCAGCTGGAGGGGCCAGAGGGTGATCGGACCAGTCATGCTTGAGTCACTTGACCTTGGTGGCTGGATGAGCACGACCTTCCTTTTTCCCTTCCCTCTGTGCCTCCCTAGCAGAGTGGGATGCCCTCGGGGCGCTCGTGTTTCCTGGAAGCACCACCATTAGCACTGTGGAACTGGACCACCGCTTACCCTGTGCTGGCGGGAACCTGTCTGCAGAGCTACCTCAAAAAAGGAAAGGAAGTGCCTCGTCTCCATCTTCCGCTACTGAGCTGCCACAGGGGCTTGTGGCCTCCTCATTGGCGCAGAAAGCAGCAGAAGTGTGTGTTCACTGGCACTGTGAGGTTCTGGGCATCATCAGTGGTGCAGGAGAATTCCGGAGGACTCCTTGGGAATCGAGGGTCAGGCAGGCCAGCTGCCCCCAGTAGTGTCATCTCCAAGCCAGTCAGCCTAACTCAGAGCAGAGCAGCGCAGCTGTCAGGCTCCTTCCGGTCTAGAAGAGGAGCGCACTTCCTGGAGAACGGGACGGGCTTGGTAGGGGATGGGTTTGTTTCTGTTCCTGTAGCATCTGTTTCCTTGAGGGACACATAGGAAATCAGCTTTAGAGAAAGATTGAAATATGTATAATGGAAGTCAACAAAAGGAGCAAGGTCTTCTTTCTGTTTGAAGATTATGAATGGGATTAGCTGTTTTATTGTGTGGTTTTGTTGAATTCCACTTGTCCTTTTAGAACCTGTTTGTCATGGTGAAGTCCTGAAGATCATCTTCAGAAGCAAAATGCATCTCTACTTTGGTGCTGAGCTACACTTTTTTTTTTTTTTTTTTTTGAGGTGGGGTCTTGCTAAATTGCCCAGGCTGGGCTTGAGTTTGAGATCCTCCTGCCCCAGCCTCCCCAAAATAGTGGGATTACAGGCATGTGCTGGCAGCCTGGCTTTTACTGCTTGTTTGGGTGAGAATTAAGTGTGCCTGTAAAACCTAGAATTAGATTGATTCTGGTGCCTGTAGTTTCCTGTTTTCACTCTATACTTAGCAGGGATATTAATGCACAACTTCTTGTAACAATTCCAAGTTACTGCTTGCTTTTTTGAGTGCACTGACATTTTCTCTGATGGTGTGAAAGCAATACTGAGTTTGTGCCTTTTTGGTGGTGGTGACGCAGTGGGGGTTGTGTGTGGTGCTCTTCTGCTGTGCGTGTGCTGAAGAGTAAATATGGGAAAACGTGTAAAATTGCATTTTAAGCCTGTAAGCCACCTTCTTTCACAGAACAGTTTTCTCACTTGAAAAACCATTTATAGACAGAGTATAGTTACTGCAGTTTAGTTACTTGGCAGGTATTTCCTGGACAATGAAGTGAGCCTGTAACTTCAAGGAAAGCATTTGCCGGTGCAAAAGATCAAGGTTTTCAATTTGGCAGCTTCCGGTGTGTGAAAAGACTGTTGAGTTGAGATTGCAAGTGTGTTTCCAGATGTAATACTTTGATATAGTGCAGCAAAGCCTGCCAGCATTTGGAAGATCTGTGTAACTTGGCGAGTCATTTCTTTCCATGAGCGGCAGATGACTTTACACAGAATCAGGCATTGTAGGAGATCCACGCAGAGTTGGAGAGAGACCATGGAATTCAGTGTAGCAGGACAGACAGCTTGTTGATAGCGTTTTAGATTGTATGTTGCCAAAAACTTTGAAGAAATGGGTTCTTAACAAGTTTGGTTATAGCATCAAGGAATACCCCTAAATATCCAAGAAAGCTATTAAAATACTATTTCTCTTACTTGCATCTGTGAAACTAGATTGTCTCCTTCTACTTCTAACTCAAACAACCTTTTTTTTTTTCTTGGTGGTGCTGTGATTGAACCCTGGACCTTTCTCATGCTAGGCAGAAACATTCTTTATACCTGGTAAAATACAGAAGCAGATTTAAAAGGCAAACTAAGCTCTACTAAGCCAAACATTAAAGGGATTTATTTATAATTTTAATTAAAGAATTTAAAATAGTACTGTTGTTAATCATTTGCTGTAGACATTAAAGTTCATTTTTTGAGGCCCTGATTCTGTTTATAATGTGTGATGATCAAATTAGGATGAGTAACTTTCCTTCTTCTCAAATATCATTTTTATGCATTGGGAACTCTCAGACTGTTCCCTGTAGTTATTCTGAAGTGTGTAATTGATTGTTGAAGACTGTACTCCCCCTACCCCTGGTGTGTTTGGTACCTGTTTGGTGCCCTCTCTCCTGCTTCTTTTCCTGTTAGCCACTGTTCTGCTCATCTGTGTCACCGACTTTTTTCTTATCTTTTGTTTTGTTTTGAGACAGGGTCTGTCTGTGTAGTCGGGCTGGTCTTGAACTCGTAGCAGTCCTCAGTGCAAGTTTTACAGGCTTGCACCACCACACCCAGCTTCTCTGATTCTGAAAGGTACACTGGAAGCTGGGCATAGTGTGCACACCTGCAATCCCAGCCCTTGGGAGGCTGAGGCACAAGGGTTGCTGCAAGTTCAAGACCAGTCTTGCCTACATAGTGAGACCCTTTCCAAAAAAAAAGGCACATAAGGAACATACAGGGACCTGAAACTCAAGTTTGAAAACTGGTAGTATAGTGAAAAGAATATAGATTTTAAAGTAATGATTCTCCCTTTTTTTTCAGATATGTAGTTTGGAAAATAACTTTTACTAACTTTATTTTTCCTACCTGTGAAGTAGGAGTATTTTTCTCAAAGGGTTTTTGAGTGAATTAATTGAGAAGGTGCGTGAAGGATAGAGCATGGTGCCTGTCCCTTAAGTGCCAGCCACTAGGGTGATGATTTGCATACTTTAAAACTTGGTCTTAATGCTGTTTTTCACTCATTTGACAAAAGAATTCAGTTTTGTTCACCAAGTTAGAACCAAGACGTCCAATTCGAGATTTAAAATCTGAAAAGTTGATAGTGCACTTGGTCTCAGCCAAAAGGCCGAGAACGCAGAAAAGTTGATAGTAATGATAGTTGTTAGTACCCTTCGTGTGGCAAATAAGCGGCACTTGAAGAGAAAGGCAGTTGAAGACAGAGAGAACTGGGGGATGGAAGGTGGCGACCTTATGGGTTGGTAGAGGAAGTTCACTGACCTCGGTGGCCATGGCTGTTTAAAATATTAACGGAGCATAGCATGGCATTTGGCATCTTTATAGTAGATATTCCTGATTATATTCTTACCTATAAAGTGAGGTTGGATTGTTGGACTCAGTCATTTCTGGCTTGGAAAGTTTTTAATAATGTGATGAATAATTTGGATCTGTATGGGAAGTTTTATTTGCAACTGTAGTAGGTACTGATGTGTTTACCTTTTTTCTGGATGTTCCTCGAGGGTTTCATAAAACAAAGAATAATTGTTTAGAAGCACGAATACCTTGATTTCTCTGGTGGTTGCTCTGTGTAGACTTTGGGGGCTTCTCCTTAATTTACTTTTTGAACAGATTGTGTTCCTGTTCTGTAAAACTCTTAAAAACATGGTCTCCCCTTGGTTGGGAGCGTGAGCGGTGGTTGTGGAGGTGGTTCTGCTGCTCCCAATGGGTCCCTGAGAGCCAGGGCAGGAGCGGGGGGACATGGTTTGTCCTGTGTTAGGAAAGGGTACATTGTGAAAAACAGTTTCCCTCTTTGTACCCACCCAGTTCCCCTTCTTGGCAGGAGCTATTGTTACCAGTTCCTTACGTTGTCTTCCTTTACCATGTAGAGGATAGTACTTTTTTTTCCTCTGAAAGAGACATAAACTATTACTACCTTTTATATTATTAGAATAAAAATAGATATTCGGTAGTTTATGTTTGATTTTAAGTATCTTTGTTTACTGCCAAATTTGTACCTGTAGACTAGACTTTTCCCGTGAGCAAGCTCCATATTTTACATTCATCTCTACTGGAGAATATCAGAGATTTTAAAAGTAACCTAATGGAGTTTTTTTTGTTTTGTTTTCCTTCTTCCTTCCACCTGTTTAGTCTTTTAAATTATATAATTATCTGTTGCTCAAACCTCCATCCTTGGGATTATTCTCTCTGTCTCACATATATCTAATTAACAAGTTGTTTTAAATCTGTCTGCTTTTATCTTCACTGCCATCACTTTGGGACCAACAAATTTTTATCATCTTTTCCCTGGAATACAGTGTCAGACTTATATTTCATCTTACATCCCCTTCCAGTCTGTTCTTTGTGTGGTTGGAGGAATAAGCTAATTTGTATCATGCTACTTCCCTGCCTAAGGTCCAGCTAAACCTTCCTCACTTAAAAAGTCAGCTCTTGTTTCTCACTGTGGAACCCTGCAGACCGGACCCTGCCTGCTTCTCTAATCTAATCTTGTACAGATCTCTCCCTTGTTCTGTTTTGACCATTCTTGTTTTCTTTTAGTTCCTTGAATGCCAGGTTATTTTTGGCCTCTGTCTGCAGTGCTTTTCAAATTCTTAGATTTCTTAGCTTCTGTGTACCTTTTAGATCTTACTCCAAACTTCTCTTTAGAGAGATTTTTCTGACTAAAGTGTCAAAAATATATCTCCCTTATTTCAGATTTGACCTTTTGTTAGTGTTCTTGTCACTTACACCCTCTGTTTTGTCTCATTTGGTTTTCTCTTCGTCTTTTTTGAGTGTAAGTCTCATGAGGAGGAATTGCTTCTAGCTTGTTAATGGACAGATCTCTGGGGTTTGGCCCCAACCTGAAATAACAGGACTTAGATGTAATAAAATATATAATAAGATACAATAATTAGAATCAAGTAAACTATGTTATGAAGTAAAATTCTAATAATAGTCTGCAATTATATATGGAAATGGTACTGACGAATGACAGGCGTTGTTGTAGAAGCCAGACCCCTGCTTGTCAGAATAGGGTCTGCGAACATTTAATTAAAGAGCATGCTGGTAAACTGCTGCAAGCTCGCGGGCTGGACCGCCTGTCTGGGAGCAGCACAGGCAGGTCACAGATGCCCTGCGTGGATGTGTGCCCACCTCTGAGTTAGGGGATGAGAAAGCTGTGACATCGGAAACAGGCAGCAGGAGCAAGTGTACGCCTTACTGCAAGCTACTTCCGTTTGCTTTGTGTCACGTGTACTCATTAACTGTGGAAAAAATAAAGCTATTTCTGGTGCCTTATTTCAAAGAAAGAAGTTAGCGCTAACCTGGGGGATGGTTCCTGAGGCAAAATAAGAGGCCCAGTCCAAAGGCCTTTGTAAAGAGCACTTTTGTGCGTCTTTGAGACTGTCTTACTGTGTGGCTGAGACTGGCTGTGAACTCACTGTACCGCCCAGGCTGCCGTCACACTCGTGGTGATCCTCCCACCTCAGCTTTGCGAGCCAGGGTATGCTTTTTGCAACATTCTTAGATCTTTAAATTTTGTGCAGCAGCTGCTCACTCTGCCAGCTGTTTGATTCTCTTTGTAGAGTACTAGAGTAGTCGCCCAGGGAAGTACGGTAATTTAGGTTTCTGCAGTGCATTCTTTTGAGTGAACTGAGAAGAAACTGATAATCTGCCTGTCCTTTTCTTTTACTAGACCTGCATAAATCATCCCAGGATGGATGAGCAGAAAATAAAACCCATTTGGGGATCAGTGAAAAATACTCATTGTGAGAGAAAGAGCTTTTTGGAAGTAGGAGATTTAAAAAATAATACCTTTATTTTTTTCAGTAACAAAAACATATTTTGCTTTGCTACATCTGTTGTATGATAAAGTGCAGAAAATGGGCCAAACTAAGAACAGCCTGTGGAAAGTTTTAAAAATTACTGGGTCTTCATTTTTAAAAAATGCAAATTAAATGCAGAAATGTCTTCACAGGGTAGAAAAATTGGGTGAATGATGTAGAAAATGTGTTGGGAAAGAAAGAGTAGGCAGTATAAAGAGTGAAAAGACAAAGGACGAAGTCTCAGGGTGGGTATGTATTTCCAGAGAGTAAGGACGGATCCAGGACCCAGGATCCTGGTCAACTGGATGAGGGAAAATAATTAAAGCTATAGAGGAAGAAGACCTCCTTGATCTAAAATTAGAGGTAATTCCAAAGAGAGAGATCTTACAATGTATTTCATGGAAAATAATGAAAAAATATATAATTTTTTTTACCGTTTTAAATAAGCTTTTGATTTTTAATTTTGAAATACTTCAAACCCACAGTAAAGTTGTTCAGACCCACAGTAAAGTTGTAACAGTCTAGTGAACTATATACCTTTACCATTTTTTAACACGATCTCATACATGTACATGCATATATACACACAGCCTCTACTTCCATGTTTCAGTATCTGGACTCAACCAAGCACAAATTACAAATATACAGAAAAAAATTGTACCTTACTGGATATGTATAGACTTTTTTCTCATCATTACTCCCTCCACCATCAATATAATTGTTTGCATAGCATTTATATTAGATATTATAAGTAATCTGAAGGTTGTTTAAAGATATATAGGAGGGTGTGTATAGATGATAAGCAGGTGCCAAACCATTTTATAAAAGGAATTTGACCATCTTGAGATTTTCCTGTCTGCAGGGGGCAGTTCTTGGAACCAGTCACCCAGGGATACGGAGGAACAGCATAACTGGTTTATTTATTTTCTGAAACTTTTAAGAGTAAGTTGAAAACATTATGTCACTTCACCTTAAACATAGCAACATTTTCCTATGTAAACACAGTAAGATGATCCCATTCAGAATATTTAGTATTGATAGAATTGTACTGTTTAATAACCTCCCATTCAGGTTTCTCTAAACATCCTTCATAGTATCTTTTATTACATTTACTTTTCTCTATGGGCTTGTTAAATAAAAAAAAAATTAAATTTATTTTCAACTGATACATAAAAACAAAAAAATTGTACATATTAGTGGGGTCTGTGTCTTTATATCTTGGTAATATTTTAGAATTAGTGACAAATACTACAATATGCAAACAGTGACATGTATTAGAATCAGCACCAACTTGGTCTCATGCCCTTCCCACATGACAGTATAGTTACTACAACATCTTCAAGCTGTAGAATTCTTTCTAGCCAGGTATTCGTCTGTAAAAGTAATAGTAACATTCCAGAAAATGCAGTCTCAGAAGTAGACCAGTGGGCATGATAATCCTGAAAAATAGACAGTAAAGTATCCTACATGATGAGATGAAATTAAAACGACTAACTTGGGGTGGGAGATATGTCAGAAAGGGGGTAATGTTGAACTTTGAACTAGTTAGATATAATAATTATAGGTTATAATAGTGAACAAGTTTCCCCCAAAATTTTTTGTCTCAAATGTTAACCACTTGTTATATAAGGTGTAAGAAAGTGTTAGAACCATTCCTTAAATTAATGAGAAAGAAAAGCAGGGATACAGGACGAAAAGGACTATTGACTTCCTCATGTTTTTGTGAGAGGAAATAAAAATGATTTTTACTTTGTTAGATAAATATGCTTTCTAAATGCCTTTTTAAAAGTACTGATTTGCTTCAAGTAGAGTTTGACTTTATTTACATTCTGTATTATTACAGAAAAATAAAAAATAGTTTAAGAGACAGAGAAGAAGCTGGAGGTGTAGTTCAGTGGTGGAGTGTGCGGCTGGCATGCATGAGGCCCTGGGATCGGTCTCCCGCTCCACGAAACAGAGAGAAGCACCTGCAAGTGGAGAAGAAAAGCAGAAGCACTTAGAAAAATAGAAATCCCTGAACATTATGGCCAATAAAGCTTTGTGCTTCTGTATTGTGTTAGTAATGACTCTTGCTGTTAGCCATGATAGAAATTCAGTGCAGACTGCCCCAGAGGTATTTATTAATTCGTGTAACTGAAAAGGATCGGGGAGGAGCCAGTACTGAGGTGACTGTGTCCAGAACTCCACAGGGGTGTCATGAGCTCTACCGTATGTGCAGTTTTATTCATTCCTACTTTTGGGCTCTGTGTACATCAGAGTTTTTCAACCTCTGCTTCTGTTATTTTGTGCTATGTAATTTTTTTCCTGTGGGAGGCTGTCTTTTATGTTCCTTGATGTTTACCAGCATCCCTGGCTTTGCTTTCTGGATGCCCTTGGAACCCCCACTTCCCAGTTTTGAAAACTACAGTATTTCAGAGAGACATTGCCAAATGTCCCTTGGGAGACACAGTTGCTCCTGGGTGAGAACACTGATCTGTGTGGTACAGAGTATGCAGCCTGACACTAAACCTGAGGGTCCATAATTCCATTGGCAAAAGACAGTCTTTCATTCTGGCTTAAATATCTCCCCTCTACCTCACATGCATCCCAATTTTTTTGTCAGAAAACTATCTTGAACCAAGTGTAAGGTACTCCTTCCCGGAACCATTTTCTGGCTCAGTATGTGGCAGATTAGCTTTGATTCATGTGCTCTCCCTGGCTCACGTACTTGACCCTGAGAGAAAGGAACAGGCTAAAAGAGCCCCAGCCCAAAAGTATTTGATGTCTGTTTGGAAAAAAGAATTCGCAGACATATCTGAAGGAGGTGGTAAAAAAATTAAAATTTTACTCTTGGGTCATTGGTAAAGAAAAGTATGAATGGCAGGATTAATTGCTGATAAGATTGAGTTTGACATAAAAGTTATTCTAGGAAGTGCTAAAAGTAATTATGTTTTGATAGAAAATATCATTTTGGTGCTTATAAATTATATTTTTATGCACTGACAGTATCAAGGAATAGGAAACAAAATATTACAAATAAAACTGAACTGAGATTTCTGCTTCCTGTGCCGGTGGCATGGATATTAGGAGTGGTCTTCTTTAGAAGCAAGGAAGAGTGCAGTGTTCTGTTTGAGGGGAAACTGCAGCGCCCACAAAGTAGGGGCTGTGCCAGCACCTCGTGGGAGACGGACATCCAAAGGTAGGAGGCCAGCGCTTTATTTGGCTTCAGTGGCTCTTGCAAATCCAAAAGCAGGGCTTGGGAGGCATTTCTGACAGTTTCACAGAGTGAAAAGGACGGAAGATGGCGGTCAGGGCCCAGTGAGGTGTGGGAGAGTCAAGCACACTGTTCCTTGGACTGAAACTTGGAGTGAGTGTGGATTGAAAGCATATCTGTTTCCACGCAGACTGAAATGCAGCTTCGCATCACTTCTGAGCCCCAGAAAACAACACTGGTCCCTGGATTAGGTGATCTGCAGTCTCAGAGCCTCAGCTGTGTGTCAGAAACAAATGAGAATCTTTGAAGTATTTATTTTTTAGACTTCAGAATTTTCACAGAGAGTCAAGTACTAAGTCAAGTGTATAAAAATTGCCATCATTTTGATGAAACTGGACACCATGCATGAAATCCAGAGAAGCAAAAGAAACAAGAGTGCTGCACATATAATAATATTTACTGTATTCTGAGAAATACCGGACAGATTTAATATTTTAGTTGAGAATTGGGAACTATAAGGATTGAGATCACAGATTTGGAGAAAAAAACAAATTCTCAAGTGGAAAAATGCACTACCTGAAGTTAAGATCTAAATAAATGAGCTCCAGCAGTCTAGAGCCTTGCAGAAGACAGAATTCATGATCTAGGAACTGAGTCAGAAGAAAGTGTCCATGTTGTGTAATGAAGGATGGAAAGGCAGAGGAAGTTTAAAAAGAAAAGCAAGCAGTAGAGAAGGGAAGAGAAGTTCCTTTTTAATTGAACCTCAGGAGAGGAGAGAAAGAGTAGGATTGAATGATATTTGGAAAGAGAACTGCTGAGAATTTTCCAGAATTCATGAAAGAAAATAGAAATCCAAGAAGTCCAACCTAGGCAGAGTGAAGAGAGGAATTCACACCAGAATGGTTGGGCTGAAAAGTGAATCTTAAAAGCAGCCAGGAAAAGAATGGTTATTCCTCTGAAAAGAGTAATGGAAAGACTTGTATCTTCTCAAAAAAGGATCCTGTAACACCATGTAGAATGTTGAAGAAAATACTTAGCAAGCAAGAATGAACACCCAGTGGAAGATCCATTAAGACTGAAGTTGCACAGACAACAAAAACCAGAGAGAAGGGGCTGGGGATTTAGCTCAGTGGTTAGAGCGCTTGGGTAGCGAGTGCAAGGCCCTGAGTTCAGTACCCGGCGCCAAAAAAAACCTTGAGAGAATTTATCACTTAAAGAATCACTGAAGGATGTGCTGCAGGTGGAAGGAAAATGATTCTGGTGGAGGTAAGAGATGTAGGGAGGAATGAACAGCAACAAAAATAATATTGCTTTCTTGGGGGCGGTGCTGGGGGTGAATATTGCTTTTTAAGGCAAGGCCAAAAGCTTGTGGAACTAGATTTAGTAGTGTATAATTTCAAAGGGAGGGAAAGAAGGTAATTTTTGAGGTCATGTGTACTCAGTAAGGATAAAGCATCCCTGAATGTTGTTCTTGAATAAATCAGCATTAGGTGGTACAAGCCCTCGAGCAGGGTTAATGTGAATGCGTGTTAGCCACATGTGCCGTTGTACATTTTCTAGTAGCCATGGACAGAAGAAAGAAACGAGTGAAATTAATTTTAATACTACAGATGTGTACACACACACATACATGGGTGTATTTATTTTTATTTTTTATTTTTTGCCTGCTGGGGATTGACTCTAGGACCTCACGTATGCTCAGCAAGCATGTGCCACTGAGCTACATCTCCAACCCTTAATAATGTGTTTTATTCAACTCACTGTATCCAAAGGATTGTTTATTTCAGCAAGATGATCAGTACAAAATAATACTGAAATATTTTAACATTCTTACTTTCATACTAAGTCTTCACAGTCCTACTTCTGGTACATCTCAATTTGGAAAACCACATTTCAGAAGTTTGGTTTTTGTTTTGTTTTGTTTTGTTTTGTTTTTTGGCGTGGTGCTGGAGTTGAGTGCAGGGCCTGGCACATGCTAGGGAAGCATTTACTCGTGAGCCACACCCCTAGCCATACTTCAGATGCTCAGTAACCGTATGTGTCTATTTTAACTACTAAAAGAACAGGGACATAAACAAGGTATACCTTGTATCCAACACATGCGGAAACAAAATGGAATAATAAAAATAGTTAATCTAGGAGAGAATTAAAGTTGTGAACAAGGAACATAGGACAAGCAAGACAAGTAGCGAACACAAGTAGGTTTAATCCCCAGTGGATCATTAGTTATAGAAGACTTGACTAAATCTTCATTTAAAAGATATGTACTGTCTTACTAACACATAGTCACATGCAGTTGGAGACACAGCTAAAGCATTAATGGTAGAGAAAAATTGAAATCAAAAGCATTGGAAAGTATATCTTGTGTAAATACCAATCCAGAAAAGTTAATATAATTGTATTAGTACTGGACTAGGTTTTAAATCAGAAAAAACAGAGATAAAGATTGATATCTTATAATGAAAAATAGTTAATATATAAAGATTATAAATTTGTACTTGATAACATGGTGTGAAAATAGATCAAACGAAATGTGCTAAAATTGCAAGAAGACACAGAAAGTCCAAGCCACAGTGGGCAATTTTGACATTTCTTTTTATGTATAACAAAAGGCACCACCATTACCTACAACAAAAATTAATGAGGATATAAAAGATAGGAGCTGGTTGTAGTAGATTTATATGAAATGTGCCCAATAACTTCAATACAGAGGACTTTTCCAGAACAGAGAAAACCTTTACAAAAATGGATCAGACTTCATAAAGCAAATCTCCACATTTCAGAAAGCTGTCTATTCTCTAATCACACTGCAGATAAACTAGAACTCATTAATGATAGGCACATGGTAGAAAAGGCTGAAAAACCAGGCATCAGATTTCAAGAAATTAGAAAAAGGACAGCATCATATACTTAATTTTCTGATTAAAATAGGAAGAAATAAAAAGCAGGAATTACTAAACTAAAAAAACAGCAAGAAAGTCAACAGTGTCTTGCTGTGTAATCTAAGCTGGCCTTGAACTTGTGATCCTACTGCCTCAGCCTCCTGGGTGCCGCTGGGATGAAGGCCTGTGCCAACATGCTCAGCTCATTTGAAAAAAAAAAAATGTAAATTTTAGATTGATCAAGACAAAGGGAGAAAGCTCAATGTATCAGGAATGAAAAGTGTAAATTTTAATGTCATTAATATATCATAAGAGGATGTTGTGAACAAAATGTGTGCCAATAAATGAAAGCTGAGATAAACCAATCATAGAAATAATTTGTCAAAATGAGCATAAAAAAGAATTTGAGAGCTGGACTATAGGAGTGTACACCTACCGTGTGCAAGGCCGTGGGTTCAATTCATAGCACCAAAAAACACAAATACACTCTAATTATTAAAGACTGGGTCCATAATAAAAATGTCTGAAAGGAAACTCTAGGCACAGATGGTTTTATAAATGTAGTCTAAACAGTAAGAAGAAAATACCAGCTGCATATGCTGGTGCTTGTCTGTAATTCCAGCACTCTGGAAGGCAAAGGCAGGAGGTTTGCAAGTTGTAACCCAGACTGGCCAGCTTTAATTACTTGGAGAGATCCCAAGACAACGTTAAAAAAAAAAAGAAGGCTGGGGTTGTAGTTCAGTGTTCAAAAAAAAGGCCCTGGGTTCAATCCCCGGTTCCACAAAAGCAAAAACCACTGAAACATTTGCAATTTCCTAGTTACAGAAACATTTGAGTGCAGCTCTTGCGTGAGATAATACCTGTTGCATTTTATTTACTTGGGTTCCAAACCGTTGATGCTGTTAGGGTTGATTGTCGTACTAAGTTCTTACTCACAAATGCTTCTTGACTATCTTTTGATTTTTGGGTGCTGGGGATCGAACTCAGGGCCTTGTGCTTCTTAGTCTACCACTTGAGCTAAATCCCTAACCCTTTGACTATCTTCTTGTGCTTGTTTTTGTTCTGTTTTGAGACAGGATGTCGCTTTGCAGTTCAGGCTGGTCTTGAACTCTAAGTAGCCTGGCTTGGCCTCGAACTTGTGGGGGATTTTCCTGCCTCAGCCTCTTGAGTGCCGAGATTGCAGGTGTGCGCCAGCACAGCTGGCTGTCTTGGCCCTCTTTTGAATGTTGGATGGTATATGTGAAGTATTTGCTATGTGTCAGTAAAGAAAACACATGTCTTCCTGAGGGAGACGTGTTCACACAGAAAAGAGCAGGTACAGTTTAGGGTGGAAAGCTGCAGTGAATAGGTAAAGAGGGCATCAGGGTTAGAACTGAGTCTTCTGGTTGTGCAAGACAGATCAGCAACGATTTGCTGAAGGGGTGATGTTTGGATTGAGCTTTGGGAGGAAAGTGTTGGCAGCATGGGAAGGTGGAGAAGGAGTGTTGGCAGCATGTGTAAAAGCTGGGCATCTGGCTTATTGGGGAATTCATTATATTTAGTTTAAATGAGAGGTAAGGCAAGGAAAATGGAAGGAAGAAGAGAACTTTGAACCTTTTCTACTATATTGAAGATGAAAAATGGAATATGTCTGATCTTTCAAGTGGCAGTATAACATCATCTGATTTTTGTTTTTAAATTATTTCAGTATAGCTAGAGAGAGAATACTGAGATGGGGAAGGTTGGAGGCTGGAAGACTCTTGGGATGTTGCTGTAGATAAGCGGGTAAGATAATGAGGCCTGAAATGGGAGGTGCCACAGGCATTAAGAACGGTAGCCCTGCGCAAATACGTGCTTTGGGGCATAGTGAGCGTTTGTTTCTGCCTCTGATTTGTGCATAAGTTTTAATACTTTTTCGATTAACATTTTTGTCTTGGTAAATTGTCGTAGAATGTGAATGCAAATTTAGGAAGTTCAGTTTGATTTTTGTGGGAGGTGGGTTGGATTTTTGAAGCAGGGTCTCACCGTGTAGTCCAGGTTGGTCTTCAGCTCACTCTGTGGCCTACCTGACCCCACCGTGTGATCCTCCTGCCTCAGCCTCTCGAGGGCTGGGATTACAGGAGTGTGCTGCCACACCTGGTTTAGTTCAATATTTTGTAAAGGAGGAAAAAGATCTTGTTCTAGACTAATGAAATTTGGAATTGGTACTTTCCACGTTGATTTTTTTTTTTCTCTTTGTATTATGTTGATGGTCTTGAAGGCATAGAATATTTTACTAAGCCGACCCACAGATGGCTCCTGATCTGTTAGGAGTAGATGGCTGTATCTATCTAACATTGTTCATAAGCCTGTTCACTCAGTGTTAGAATGGAGCATGTTAGTCAATAGCAGAAAAACTGTGCTTTATTGAGTCCCTGATTTAAAAATTCAGCTGAGAGTCCCTAACCTCAGAGTTTTTTGAGAAGGGGAGCAGAACGATGACTGACAAGGAGTTTGTTGGGTGTCTTTGGGAAATAGGCTTTGCTTTCACCCCAGCCCAGAAGGAAATGAGCTGGCTGCTGTGCAAGTAAAAATAGCTTCACTGAAAGTGTTGCCTTTAGCTAGTAATCAGCAGTGCTTTGCTAAAACAAAGAATAATTTTTTCATTTACCTTGCCATTTTTGTTCTTATCCAGGTACATTTTGTGTCCATTATGTCATAGAATTTTAAGGAAATACCTGAAACTCAGGAAAAGACTTGAATTTTTTTTTTTTTTTTTGGTGTTGGGGATTGAACTTGAGGCCTTGTGCTTGCCAGGCCAGCACTCTATCCACTAAGCTACATCCCCAGCCCCAAGGACTTGAAATTTTGGGAGAATTGAAGTTTGTTTTTTAAAACATAGCTTATACTAATAATTAGGCAATTATTAAGACTCATTTCTTAAATATTGTGAGCAGTTTTTGTTTTATGGTGACATTTTTTAATGCATGATTATTAACAATTTGTATTTTTTTGTCTCTAAGAAGTAAGATCAAGAGGTTTACTGTATGTAATTCAGGGTTTTGTTTTTTTTTTAATCCTGAACTTCTGTTTTTAAATTTAGTGAATTTGTGTTTTTTTTAAGTTTTGCTCAGAATGGCATCTTGGCAGATAGTGCCAACAATTCTCATTTCATTTTACCTTTAGGAAGCAGATGTGTGTGTGTGTTGCTGGACACAGTGGCTCTTGGCTATTATCCCAGCTCCTCTGGAGGCTGGGGCAGGCGGATTGCAGATTTGAGGCCAGTTTAGGCAATTTAAGCTAGAGCCTCTCTCAAAAATAAAAAGGGTTGGGGATGTACCTCAGTGTAAAGCACCCCAGTATCACTAGCTTTAAAGACAGCATGTGTTCATTGTTTTGGAAGGTTTTGTCAGGATGAGATATTGGAGGAGATCATACACATATTTCCTAGGAAAATGGTCGGGCCTATTTCATTCTGCATGTGACCCCTTCATAACGTTTAGCTTATAACTCTTTATATGGTGAATTCTGTAAAACTGCTAATCTGAACTAATACGCATAAATTTTATTCAACACAGTTATTTTCAGTTATCATCTTTGGTTTCTCTTTTATGTAATCGAGAGTTTTTTAGGCTGGGAGTGTGCTCCGGGGATCATTTTGAAGTCCTTCTGTATCATCAGACCCCACAGCGTCTGTCTCAGTCTCCAAGAGTTCTGAATAATTTGAGGACTGGGAGTGGGTGTTAGTGATTACCATACCCAAAGGTAGTAGATATTTAAATTGTTTGCAAAAGGAACAGAGTCATGTGGTAAATTGGCAGCCAAAAGCACCTGAAATCTGTTTGGAAAAGATGTCAAAGGTAGACCACATATTCTCTTGGGGGTGTTAGAAACCAGCGCATCCTCTGGCTTTGGATTTGCCAGTGAGATTTCTGAAGGAACTGAAACCACTTTGAAGTGAACATTTTTATGTTGTTACACCTTCTAATTTAATTTTTGTTTTTAATTTTAGGAAACACTCCTTTACATCTTGCTGTGATGTTAGGAAATAAAGGTTAGTATTTTCCTTTTTATGTTTAACTTCATTCTTGCTTAGTCAGTTTAAAATTTTTAACATTACTTATGTCTCTTGTTTTTAAAAAGTTAGCCTATCTTATCTGTAACTGAGCATGGGCTGTAGTATATTAAAGTCAGTATTTTCTCAGTTTCCATGGTTCCTTTATTAAAGGGCTAGAGGAAATCTTGTACTAACCTTTCATGTCATTTAAAACTGTTTTTTTCTTAGTTGATTGTTTTGTCAAACATATTTATAATTTTAGAAAATATTTCCAAATATTAACTGTACAGTATTGTAATTCTTCTAATATGAGAAGAGTTTTGTAAGATTTTAAAAAATGTAATATTTACTGTGCCTCGACTCCTTAGTTGAGCCTTTCGTATGGTAAATAAATTGTAAAAACATGGTACTTGTATATTCTTTAACTAAAAAAAAAAAATTCATAGGTAGGTGCTTTAAAAGATCTACAATTTTGGCTACCTGGATTCCCAGTTATTCCGAAAAGTGAGGGTTTTGGATAGATGATTGAAAGTCCTCTGAATGGTAGATTTTAAATGTTTGGTAAGAATCTTTTACAAATACACGCCTGTCTTTTTAAGTAGGCTAATGAGTTTCACGTTTTTCTTTCTAATGATCTGCAAGTATCATTATGAATGCCTCTGTCCTGGCATTATTTGTTTGCAGAACCGTTTGACTATACTGACCCCAAGGTGTTAATTAGAACCTGTTGTTGTGAAAAACAATTATTTGTTTGATTTTTTAAGCTCACATGCTTAAGTAGAGTATAAGATCTGCACAGAAATCTTATTTTGAGTGTATAGTTGATGACGTAGATCTCTGCCTTCCACAGTATGGTCTCATCCTTCTCCGCTTTCTCTTCCTCCTTTTCCTCCCTGTGCTCCTCCTCTGTCCTCTCTTCCTCTTCTTCTACCCTTTCTTCTTCCCCATCACCTTCCTCCTTCTCCCTCCTGCCTTCTCCTTCTTCCAAGTGATAGATCCCTTTGAGTAACTTGTCAGTAAAGAGACAGTCATTTGCTAGGCACCGTGATGCATGTCTGTAATCCCAGCACTCAGGGAGGCTGAGGCCAGAGGATTACAGGTTTAAGTGCAGCCTTGGCGATTTTGTTTGTTTTGTTTTTGAGACAGGGCCTTGCTATGTAGTTTACGTTGACCTTGAACTCACTATGTAGTTGATTGGCCTCGAACTTGCAGTGATCCTCCTGCCTCAGCCTCTAAAATGCTAAAGTGCTGTGATTACAGGTGTGCGCCATGGTGCCCAGCTGGTGTTGGCAATTTAATGTTTTAGCAAGACCATCTGAAAAAAAGCGTGGGGGGAGGTGGGGATGTAGGGTTAGTGTAAAGGTCCTGGGTTCAAGTCCCAATAGCCTTCACCCCCAAAACATTTATTAAAAGATTACGTATTGTAGAATTCAAGAAATTGGAACCAGCCAGGACTCAGGAAGAGCAGGAACCACGAATTTTGGGGGGTTTAGTCATTCTCCTACCTATTCATTTGTCTGTCTCTTAGGATGTGTTTGCTGTTCTTTACATATCTGCAATATTCCTTTTTTTTTTTTTTTTTTTTTTGAGATAGAATCTTGCTATGTAGTCCAGACTGGTCTTGAACTCAGGCCCTCAGGCCATGATTCTCCTACCTCAGCCTCCCAAGTGCTGAGATTACAAGCATGCACCACCATACCTGGCTCCTTCTTCTCTTGATTGACTTTGTGTTTGCTGAAATTGAAAATGACCTGAAACAATTATTCTTAAGACTTTTGTTGTTAAGAAACTTGTTCAGATTCTTAGGTTTCCAGATTTCTGAGCAGTAAGTTTGATTGGCCTAGTTTATCTTAAGCCAAGTCTTAAGTGGTAGGTGACAGCGAGCTCATGAAATGAGTTTTGCTTGGACTCCTTCGGAATGAGAGCTTGGGGTGGCAGGGATCGGGAGCACAGAGGAAGGGTGTTCAGTGGAGGGTGCCCGGAGCAGCCCGGGAGAGACGTCTCCAGCGTAGCTGCCTTGGTGGGAATATGTTGGATGTAGTCCGCTGAATTAGACTCAAGCGTTTCTTTTCCCAGAGAACATTGCATCAGAACTTCAGAGCATAACTAAAATGTGTTGATCATTCATAACATTCCAAATGTTTTTCTTAGTACTTCACATGTATTTATTAGGACCGTGTACTGTTATCCCTGTTTCACAGCCCTAAGAAGCGAAACGGCTAGCTCACTGTAGAGCAGCGGAGTTTTGATTTTAACTTGGAGCATCTGGCTCCAGACTCGACTGTCTGTCTGCCGCCTCGCCCTGTCTTCACTGAGTCACTGGGGTGCGATCTGTGTCCTGGGTATCCACGCGGTCTGCTGAGGCTCCTTGATGGTCTGGGGTCTCTCAGGTGGCACATGAGAGAGCAGAACATAGTCATCAGGGCGCGATGGTGGACCAGCTCTCTGCCGCCTGCCCAGTGTAGGTGCTGTCATTCAGATGCGTGCTCCGCTGTGCTTTTTCACAGGTGCATGTCGACCTGTCCTGCCGCACTTCATACAGAGTGAGCTTAATGGCTTGCTGACCGGTAGAGGACACCAAAAGTTTCAAGGTTAAATGGATTTGAAAAAGAGCAGGTTAATAAAAGTGAAGCTGCTTTCTTTATTGTGGAACTCGGCCAGGCTGATGTGTCTCGTGGAGGCCCACACTGGGGCAAGTGCTGGCTGCAGTAGTCAGGGCTCCCCATAGTTGTTTGCTTTTCCGTCTTTCTCAGTGACCCGGAAAGACTGGAACTGGGTGGGGACGTGTCGTAGGACAGACTTGGCTAGATGATTCAGGGTGAGCAAACAGTGTTGGTGTTTCTTCTCCTAGAGTCTTTTTCATGGAGAGTGGGAACCACAGACACTGTGCTGACCCATTTACATTTTCCCAGTCACACACCCCTTTGTTCTTCCTTTTTTGTGGGCTTTTTTATGTTTTCGATATGGGCTTGTAGAAGAGTGTGATTGAAATGTGTAGAAGATAAAAGTTCCACTTCATACGCAGTTCTGTAAACTGCTTTCACGTCGAGCCTTCGTTGTTCAGTCTGTAGCACCTGTTCTTGAGGGTCAGTGGCGCATCAGAAAACATAGTTGGCATGTTAACATAATAAATCTTACACCCTTATTGCTTTAGATGGATGCTCTTATGGATCCTGCTTTTTAATGTTTTTACGTTAAAAATATTTTTGCTAACGATCCCTTGGTTATTAGTACACACATACTGAAACAATTGAAATAATACACTATAAAGATAAAGAGCCTGATTTCTCCACTTCTTTTTCGTGTGTGATTAGCACCGATAGCCTGGGGATACCTTACTCTTTCCTTGCTCTTAACAAAAGGGCTTAGTTTGTATTTGCTGAAGCAGAATGACTGCTTAGAGCACTTTGCCGTATTTTCCTTTTCACTCAAAATTCTATTGTGAAATAGCCCTGGAAGTCTTAAGATATCTTCTGTGCTTGCCTTCCCTTAGTTTCTTTATGTACACACATTTATGTATATTTTCCTAAAATCCAATTGTAGGGTTTTTAGGGAGAGGGTCCATTTGAGTCCATTTGTTTTTAGTCCTTTTTCAAAAACATTCTTTAAAAAATAAAAACATTCTTTGGAACTTGGTTGTCCATCATCTCTTTTTACTAGTCTTCTTTTCCCCATGAATGTGATGACCTATGTTAGAACTTATTGAATGTTCTTCCAGTTTGTAGCCATGCTAATTAATTACATGCACATGTGTGTATTTGTCTGAGCACACATGGTTATATATAATAAATTCTTTAGTCATTTCTTACAAGAAAGGATTTCTGTTTTTAATAGATACATTATATCATTTATACGTGGTGAAAATGCCTTTAAATCTGTTGGGATAGTTCTAATTCATTTCTTTTTTGATATTTAGAAACATTTCTATTCCTTTTTTTCATTCAACATTTTATTATGAAAAACTTTAAATGTACAGAAAAACTGAGAGACTATCTCATTGAACTCTCATACCCTTCAGATAGGCCTAATTGTGGTAGTATGCAATCAGGTTTGCTTTATCTTTTTATCTTTGTGTGTTTTATGTGTTATTTTTTCTATATGATTTAAAAAGTGTAGCCATAAGCCAAGTGTGGTGGCACACACCTGTAATCCCAGCACTTGAGAGACTGAGGCAGGAGGATCACCATGAGTTTGAGGCCAGCCTGGCCTACATAGTGAGACCCTGTCTCAAAACATTAAAATTAAAAAAAAGCAGAGACATAATGACATTTCTCCCCTGAAACTTCAGCATGTAGGAATAAGGACGTTCTCCATAATCACATTTATTATCATCACACCAAAGAATATTAATAGTATTGTTACAGTGTCATCTCATAGCCTATCCTATATCCACATTTCTGCAGTTGTTCCAAAAGTGTCTCTTTAGGTAGTTTATATTAAAATATGATCAAAATGAGGTTCACTCGTTGCATTTGAGTGTAATGTCTCTGCTAGAATGTGAAGTAGGTTGTCCACCAATTTTCCTCACTTTGTATGTAAACTTTTCAAAAAGTCTTAGTTGACTTTGAGAATGTTCTCCGTCTTGGATTTGTCTGATTATTTCCTCATGATGTTTTAAAGTTGTCTACCTTTTCTATAAATTGAAAATTAGCTATAGAGATTTGTTGAGATTAAGTTAAATGTTTCTGGAAAAAATACTTCACAGTGATGTTGAGAACTTCATATTACATCACATTAGGGAGCATATAATGTTTGGCTATTCTGTTACTAGTGCTGTTAAAGTTTAATATTTGATGATGATCTCCAGATATATCCACTGTAAAGGAGTATTTTTTTTTTCTGTTTGTAATTAGTAAGTAATTTGGGGGCAGCACTTTGGTTCCTTGTGAATATCCAATTTCATGACACATAACTTTTTACCTAGTGGTTTTAGCATTCATTTAGAACTTTTGCCTCAATTGGTTACACATTGGGTGCTGTAGTATACTAATTGTTCAACTTTATCATTTATTAAGTTGGCATTACATTATTCTTCGAAGAACTCATCACCCTGTTACCTGTCTGTCTGTCTGTCTGTCTCTCTTCATAGTATAGGGGATTGAACCCAGGGCCTTTGCTTTGGGCTACATTGCCAGACCATTTTAATTTTTTTTTTTCTTCTTTTGATGCTGGGGGTCGAACTCAGGCCCTTGTGCTTGCGAGGCAAGCACTCTGACCGCTGAGCTAAATCCCCGGCCCCTAGACCATTTCAATTTTTATTTTTATTTTGAGACAGGTTCTCACTGATGAAGCTGCCGGGCTGTGCTGAAACTTGTGACTCCTCCACGTGAGCCTCCCAGAATGCTGGGAGTACAGGCGTGTACCGCTGTGGGCAGCTTACCCTGAAATACATAATGAGCTTTCCAGACTGCAGACATACAGACCCTCTTTGGGGTCTTATGGACTATAGATATTTGGATGTAAATTACCCTTTAGGTTCTTTGGAGGACAGAAGCGTTCTCAGAATGGTCTTGGAAACACTCATTAGGGAGCATAATACTGTACTCTTTGCAGAGAGGTGCAGTTTATTTTTAGGTAGCAGAATGGATGTTTCTAAACCTGGAGGTCTGAAATAAGTTAATTTAGCTACATAGGAATTTTAAAAATTATCTAATTATATAGTACAGTGTTTTACATATATTATTAATATATATTGTTAGATACTATTATATATGTTGGTAATAGATAGCTAATTGTATAGTACAGCGTTTTACATGTATATTATTAATTTGTCTTATTAAACTTGTGCATGATACGTCTATTCAGAGATCCTAGGTGTGTGATGTTCTTGCTGTTTTATGTTGCAGAATGTGCCCATTTACTTCTGGCTCACAACGCTCCAGTAAAGGTGAAAAATGCTCAGGGATGGAGCCCACTGGCAGAAGCCATCAGCTACGGAGACAGACAGATGAGTAAGTGAGAGCCCGCGGAGGAAGCTGTGCGTTTGAAATAGCTGTTGTTAGTGCAGTTCCCCCGTTTGCACTTTGCAGATGTCTGTGGATTATGGCTGAGTTACGACGTAAGGACTTGTCACTGAGTAGTGCACAGAGAATTGAAGAATCCTGTGTGAAAGGACATTGTTAATTACTTTTCTCCTTTTGCAGCATTCTGCCCTACTAATATTAGGACTTTTTTTTTTAAGTCGAGACCTGACTGTACTTTCATTTGATTGATTGATTGATTGATTGAGTAATTGAGTTTAGTTTTGTTGAGTCTGGAGGGCTGGGATTACAGATGCGTACCACCATATCTGGTCGGTTTGAATTCTGAAAAATTCAAAGCGTATCGCATACTTTTTCACAATATACAGTGTTCAAGTATTTCATTCCTCCCTCTATCTCAGGTACATCTACTGGTTGAAAATTCATAAAACTTGCTGGGTGTGGTGGTGCATGCCTGTCATCCCAGCACTCAAGAGGCTGAGGCAGGAGAATCACTGTGAGTTCGAGGCCAGCCTGGGCTACATAGTGAGTTCAAGGCCAGCCTGAACTGTACAGTGAGACTCTGTCTCAAAAAAAAAAAATCATAAAACTTAAATCTGGATGAATAAGAATGTTGTCTTTCTGGAAATACCCTTTTATAGTTTGAGAACAAAAATATTCAGTTAAATACAGCTTTGTAGATGGAAATAAGAAACATTGGCAGTTTTGTTACATGTATATCCTCAAACACCCCGTGCTGTTATGTGGGTTTGGTCTTATTTTGATGGTAAATTTTGGGCTGTTCTGGACAGTTCTTTATGATTTAGTACTGTATGTAAAACATATTTTCTTAGACTTCTTGAATTTTCTTGGATAACTTTTAAGGGCAAAATTGTGTTTAGGCCTAAGATAGAGGATGAAATTGTGGTATTTTGAATACCAAATTAGGAAAAAGAGAGAAAAAGCCAGTGAAATGTGTGTGGTACTGGGGACTGAACGCAGGGGAGCCCTGCTGCTGAGCTGCCCCCCACACTTTGAGACAGGACCTCACTAAGCTGCACAGGCTGGGCTTGGGCCACAGTCCTCCCATCTCAGCCTCCTAAGTAGCTGGGGCTGTAGGTGGGCGCCATTGCACTTGGCATTGTGCTTTCTGGACACACATCAGGAGACCTCATGAGAATAAGAAACAGCCCGAAAAAGAGAGGAATGTATAGATTCAAAAGATACTAAGGATAAAGTTGAAACGTTTGGCCTGAAACTTTCGAACGAGAAAACCAAAGAAGAGGGGGACTAGATGAGTTCTTGGGTTTCTGACTCACACTGACACTTTTGTGACTGTTGAGATTTTTGGATTCAGAATAAAGGTATGGATAAAGGACAGGCATGGTGGTACATGTCTGTAATTGTGGCACTCGGAGGCTGGGGCAGGAGGATCGCCTCAAGTTTGAGGCCAGCCTGGGCTACATAGCAAGACCTTGCCTCAAAAAAGATAAAAAAAAAAAAGGAATGCATAAAGCGAACATATATATTAAAATATAAGTAATAAAGGCGTTGTCTGTGCTGTTTAGTTATTTGTAATCTATTAGGAAGGCTAAGAAACAAAATTTTCATGGAAAAATCAATAACAGGATATTTAGCAATAAATTTCAATGCAAAAAATTGAGTCCTCTGCGGCTGACTGGCCTGAAAGTGATTTTCTTACACTCAGTGGTAGACAAGATACCCATTTTGAATAGTGACCCCTGTCAATCACTGTGTAATTATACCTGTAATTATTATTTTCATTATCTCTCATCATAAGAAATAGACTACTTAGCTCCTAATTTGAAGGGTAATTGATTGAACCATTTATGGTACATGTTTAGAAATGTTAATGTAAATATATTTATAATGGTGTTTGTCATGCCTGTAGTTTGAAATTATTTTAAGTAGTATGGTTTTAAGTCTGAATATTTTGCTGTGTTACATTAAAACTTTAATGGGCATTAAAATTATACCTTTTGATAAATCAGATACTCCAATATGAATTATTAGTAAAAGCTGTTTGTTTGTCTAATACCTGCTAATTTTGTTGATATTTTGGTGCTATAGAACAATCAGTCAGTGTGAAAGTATTGGTTAGAGACTATTTAGAATCATTTTACTTTAAAATTAATTAAGTTTCAAGATTCTCTTGATTTTTTTGCTGCTCGGTGGTTGCCTGAACAGTGGTGGAGAGTTCAGAAGAGTGTGGAGGAGAGCGATGGATGGAACTTGAGGAGTCTGTTTCCAGTTTCTGCCTCTTCGTGGTCCCCAGCTTTCCCTGGATGGAGGCAGCTCTGGTTTCCTACCCACACTGGGACCTACTTAGCTTGCGTCTCTCCAGAACCTTGCAGCTTGTGTAGGTTACACAGTGGTGTGCTTAGGGTTGCTTCAGGAATTTTGTCAGCCCGTCTCCATTTTGTGGCACATCAAAGCCTGAGTGTGGAGTCCACTGGTGTGCGGTCTCATCTTGGACAGGCTGACTCCATTTGGGCTTCGTCTTTGTTTCTGAGAGAAGTCTTTCCTCAGCTCCTGGGCTAAGTTTTTTAAAAATTTGTTTTTGTTTTTAAAGATAGGGTCTCACTGTGTATTCCAGCTGACCTTGAACTCATTATGTAGCCCAGGCCAGCCTCAAATTTGCGGCAATCCTCCTGCCTCAGCCTCCCAGGAACTGAGACTACAGACTGAAAAGTTTTATATTAGGACTGTATTACAGCCCTTGTGAGTTTTTAACTTTATAATATTTATTTTTCTTAGAAGCAGTGATATTCATTGTAGAAAACTAGGAGAGTATAGAAAAGAAAAATCTCACCCAAAGATAACCAATGTTAATACTTTAATTTCTTTTTCTGATCACGGTACTTATCTTTTTTTTTTTTTCTTTCTTTTCTGTGCTGGGGATCGAACTCAGGGCTTTGCGCTTGCAAGGCAAGGACTCTAACCACTGAGCTAAATCCCCAGCCCTGGTATTTACCTATTTAAAGTCCTAAAACATCATGTTTTAGGATGAAAACTCGAATTTCTAGCTTGGCTTATAGGGTCCAGTATGATTGGGAGTGTTGCTTTCTGTCTCCAGCCTCCTCTTGTTCTTTGCACTGGGCTTTCTGTGTGTCAGCTCTGCTGGCCTTTCACACACAGCCCCCGCCCCACCCATATTCATATACCCTCCAGTTCCTGCCCCAGCTCCTTCCCATCCATTGGGTCTCTGCTTAAGTGCAAGAAAGACTTCTCCAGCTTTGTGGTATGACAGCTCTGCCCGCTTGTCACACAGCGTCTCTGGGCAGGATTGTCTCTCTGTTCTAGGACTATACTTAGGGGTACCTCTGAAACACGGTAGGGATGCGTCCCTAACTTGGACATTGAGGAATTCTTTCTGCCTGGTGGAGAGACACTAGTGAGTTCTGTGCAGTGTTGCATCATGTTTACAGAGTGCCAAAGGAGAGGCTTTGGTAAGGTGTTTCGTTATTTGAGCCAAGTACTGTATTGAAGGAATTGAGGAGTTAACAAGGTGAGTAAAGACATTCTGGTGTAGCAGAGCAGAACGCGTGCAGAGATTGCAAGTATGAGTAAGAAGAACCAGGTGTATTTTAGGGAGCAATGTGTATTTCGATGGGGCTTCCTGATGAGGGTGTATGGCAGTCACGGGGGAGGGGGTGGAAGCCAGTATTAAGAGGTGAAGTGTTTACTTTTTTTTTTTTTTGGTGCTGGGAATTGAACTCAGGATCTTGTGCTTGCAAACTGAGCTAAATCCCCAGCCCCAAGAGATGGAGTTTGATGGTAGGTAACCACACTGACATCAGCCTTAATGTGCTCTTCAAGATTTTAATCTCACTCTCCAGTCACCACAGTGCCCTAGAGGACTTGAAAGCAGGGATTGGCATCAGCCAAGTAAGAAGACTTTTTAATTAATGGTCAAAGACACAAAAGATTTTCCAGAAAAGAACATTTTTGGAACAAGTAAAGTGAGTTTGATTTAAGGGTAGATCAGAAAGATAATGAAGTGAAAGAATTGACAGAGGGGGTTGTCTTTGGGTATGAGTGGTGACAGAAGACCTCTATTACGGATTGGTAGATCTCTCATTAGTAGTGAAATTCAGAATACAGGAGGAGGAGCACTGTGGGGGGCGTGGTAATGATTTCCTGTCCAGTTGTTGAGTTCCAGTCATCCATGGTGATCTAGGTAGGAAATGGGAAACAGACTGGGGCTTAGAAGGAGGTAGAGGGTGAAGACACAGACTTAAGGAATACTTGGAGCAGCGAAGCATAGTTACAAAGCTTTAGCCCAAATAAACTGAAAATGGAAGTGAGAGAAGGAGGAAAGAGAGAGATGAATTACCGTAATTGTGTTTTATAGAAATTCTGCATTTGAGTTCTATGTGAATTCTAATGTCTAAATCCTGAAAGTAATTTTGTATTCGTTATCAATCTATGAGATTCTTATAGTATAGGACTAGGAATACTGGTGATTTTGTCCCGGCTTTCTGGTTTTGTCCCTCTGGGGAGGTGCTGGGGATCAAACTCGGGGCCTTGCACTTGCTAGGCTAGCGCTCCACCATGTGGATTAAACCTCCAGCTGTCATTGCTTCTGAAGAGTGCTGCTTCCATAAGCAAGTTTACATTGATGTTGCTTTTGAAAGTGAAATCTTACAGGATAGGGCATCTCTGCATATCTTACTATCTGCACAGAGCAGCAGCTGCTACTTTCTAGTCATGTTGCTCATTATTGTATAAGTTCCTGTTATTGATTGAATTCTTTCAGTCAGATATAGTTTTATTAAGTTGATGAAATTACATTAGTTTAATGAAAAATATCTAGCTTTTCCTCCTTTGGGAGTTCTTTTCTGTCCAGGAATTGAATTCTTTCCAGGCTTTATATCCAGCAGAAGCCCGTTTCAACATGAAGATATTTGGGCTTTTAATGGAAAACAGCCAGAAAAAGAATCATACTACATTTGAGTAATATACCTTTGATGTTAAAGTTACATTTCAACAAACGGGAAGGTCAGTCAGATTCGAACAACTCTGAGTCTCTGAAGGGTTCCAGATCGTTGGTTCTTGGGCTTCATGCATTTTATAGACTAGAAAAAATTTTATTTGAGGACTGCTATATGGAAGCTAACTTTAGTTTATAAAAACTTAATGCTTTTTTCTGTGCTTGATACTTCATTTTAATAAAGATTTATAGGAAGAATAGGCCTTAAATTGAAAAAAAGTATATTTTATTAAGAACTTATTCTAGTTCTTAGTTTTCCTAAATTATTTTTCAGGTCAGGGGAAACCTGAACAGTTTAGCACTGAAATGTAGATTAGTACTTGGGAACTATTGATCTAGGTCACGGAGCTCATGAATGGTGCAACTGAAACTAGGTCCTGTGTCCCTGGCTTTTGTGTCTCAGCTTCTATTTCAAGAAATTGTCAATAAACATTGCTCTTTGATTTCTGGCCTTTTAAAATATATTGGAGTTAGAGTTAGACTTGTGGCTAAAGAAAGAAAAGTAGATACTGTTTTCCCTGTTCTTGGCTTTTTCTGATTGGGGCTAAGTAGGCAAAATCTGCTCCACCATTTCTCTTCCTTGTCCCCTCCATTCTCCCCTCCCACCTTGTTCTTGTCCCTCCTCTTTATTCTTTTTTTTTGGTGCCAGGATCAAAGTCAGGTCCTTGCACTTGCCAGGCAAGCACTCTAGCTACTGAGTTAAATCCCCAGACCTTCTCTTTATTCTTCAACTACTCCTGTGTTCCGTGTAGAGCTTGAAATGGTTTATAAACGTGTGTACTATAGAATAGTAAAAATAGTTAAAAAACAAATTCCCCTGAAGATATGTGTATGAAAAATACGTCAGGATCAGGAGGAAGTTGGCATGTATTGGTGTATACATTTCCCCTCGATATAAAGTATTCACGTTTTTGTATTTTGCTAGGCCTGTTTTATCCAAGTCTAATAGTTTTCCTAATTTTGATATGTGGTAGGAAGTAATCCACTGATTTTTGCAAGCCAAATTTAGACTTTCATTCTAGCAGATAAAATTTTTATTTACTTAATTATAGGCACAGTAGTAAAGACTTAATATATTGATTATCTATCATAGCCCTCTATAGTAGATTTTACTTTTACTTGAAAAGTGAAAAAAGAAACCAAAGTTTGGGGAAATTAAGTAAGTTGACAAATTCATATATAACTACTCAGTAGAAAAGTTGAGGATTAAACTTCGGCAAGTATCTAAATCTTAATTTTATAACAGTTGAGAAATTACTGTGTGGGTTTCAGGTTCTCTTAAATTCTTTTCACAGACACATTAGGACTCATTTTTATGTTTTTCTATGCTATGTTAATGGTATGTGAAGGTATAAACTTCAGTGGGAAAAAACCAGATATACCGGGTAACAATCACATGTAATTACATGCTTTCAGAGAAGTAGTATCCAAAGGGATGGCTGAGATATACTGTCTTTGAGACTTTCCTTAAAATCAGTGTTGTAATAGGATGTAGCATCTTTGAGAAATCTTTAAAAAGCAGATAAATCCTTACTCATAATTAAAAACTAGGAACAACTAGTGTGACTATAAGTTGATGTTGGGAAAGCGCTTATATTTCTTGGGGGATCATACCACTTTTTTTTTTTTTTGGTGCCGGAGATTGAACCCAGGGCCTTGTGCTTGCAAGGCAAGCCCTCTAACCACTAACTCCCCAGCCCTTCATGCCACTTTTACTAAACTCATTTACTCTGTCTTTCTGTGTATGCGCGCATGTGTGTGTGTGTCCCATATATATTTTTAAAATACGTATACAGTATATCCCACGTTCCCAGACTTCTGTGTCTCAACTTCTTTTACTACTCTAAGAGACTTTCAGTTAATTTAAACATTGCTGTGATTTAAATTTTTAAAAACTATATTGGAATTATAGCTATACGTCCAAATAAATGTGAACACGTGTGTATACAAACACATGGACACATGTATTGTCTATCTACTTGTGTCAAAGCCAGTGGTGTTTTCTTTCATGGCAAAAATTATTTCCATCTAAGTTTTTTTTAAATTTAAACTTTAGTTACAGCTCTTTTAAGGAAGCTTAAGCAGCAATCCAGGGAAAGTGTTGAAGAAAAACGACCTCGATTATTAAAAGCCCTGAAAGAGGTAGGTTGTATTTCTTTGCTGATTTGCAACTAAAGAATATTTTAAGTGTAGTTTTAAGCATTGTTTACTAATTGAAATAACAAAACACTGTGATTATAATATATAATCTTTGTACAAGCATTGCTTTTCTTTGAGTAGGAAGATAATTCATTTTATTTTTTTTAAATAAAAGAGGACAATTTTTTAGAAGGTGGGGGAAAGGGGAAGAGAGAGATGGCAGGCAACTGCTCTGGAGGAGTAGGGAGTATTCTAAAGGGAAATACTCCAATTTATTACTTTTAATAAATTAGCTAAGTGCTCTGTGAAGCATTCTCTGCCCCGTCTGTGGCAATGAGAGCTGGGAGTGCTGCGTGGAAGGGAAAGATGCCTTTTCCTGTTGTTGTTCTCGTCCTGAAAGACAGGCCTGAAGGACTGTGGGAAACCTGTCATGGTGATGTGAGGAGAGCTGGCTTCTCTCAGGGGCACTTACTTAGTTTTAGTAACGCTCTGAAGACACATAGAAAGAGAACGCCCACCTCCATTTTATTAAGGTTGCAATAGTATCAACTGTCAGCATTCACTTTTGCATTATTTGAAGTAGGAAAGACTAACTTGTTGCTTTATTTTGAGAAATAGAATTTTTATTAATGCAAATTTAAATACCTGTTGGTTTCAGATGTATTCTTACATGTTTTAAAAGTTCTTCTAGGGGCTGGGGATTTAGCTCAGCGGTTAGAGTGCTTCCCTTGCAAGCACAAGGCCCTGAGTTCGATCCTCAGCACCAAAAAAAAAAAAAAGTTCTTCTAAAACCTACAGGGTACATATTTTCTTGGTAATTATATTAACATGCACTGCTGCAATGCTTTAAGTAGTAACCATACTTTGTTACATATTTTGTTCTTAGACTTAAAACATTAAAATTTGTATATTATTATCTTCTATTCTTGTCTATATTCCAGTAATGATAATTTTTTTTTAAAAAAACAAACTATTATGCAGGTGTATGAGCTGTTAACCAAGTTGCTTTTAGTAATCACTCATTCTTCATTTTTCAGCTAGGTGACTTTTATCTAGAACTTCACTGGGATTTTCAAAGCTGGGGTAAGATTGTGTTCTTTTACTCTAAAATATGTAATTATGCAGAGTTACAAGTGCAAAAAGCTTATATAGTTATATTAGCATAATAAATTTGATACTTAATTCTAAGAAAAGTTTTTTCAAAACATCGAATATTATGAATATAAAGCCCTATAGTAATACATAATTATCCCAACTTGATCAGCAACTTTTCAATACTTTAGTTTGAGAATGGTATTAAAGTTTTTTGAAACATTAAAGTACTCTTAAAAATTATACTAATTTAATGTAAAAATTTTTTAGCAAAGGAGGATAACTGTGGGATTGGGTTATTTAAGAAGGTTAGAAATGTAGTACGTAGATCTCTAAGTGTAAAGAATTTGGTTAATGTTGTTTGATTATGTATGTTTTGTTATCTTTTAATCATTTTGCCACTTACATACTTTATAGCCACTGTCTCTGCGTACTGTTTGGTTGTATACTGTTCCAGTTATTAAAGATGTTAATTTTGACCTAGATACTTTATAGTCACTTATTCATTTACTGTAGCACGGTAAGCACCCCTCCCCCATTTTAAAAACTGGTATGGGGGACTGAACTGAAGGGGTGCTGAGCTACATTCCCAGTTCCCCACACCACCACCTTTTTCTTCTTCCTTTTTTTTTTAAAACAGCGTCTCACCAAGTTTCCCAGGCTGACCTCAAACTTACTGTACTCCTGCCTCACCCTACCAGGTAGCTGGGAATCTAGGCGTGTCCCCAACCCTAGCTTCGTCACATTTTAAACATGAATCAGCTGGGAAGAAAACTTGCATGTCCACATTGGAAGTTTAATATTAGTGACCTTTATTTTAGTAACTAAATGATAAAATTTTGTTTTCATTAAATATTTTAAAAATATAATCCATAAATATTTGGATATAACAAATTTACACGTGGGGTTTGTTTTTTGTTTTTGTTTTTGGGTTTTTTTGGTGCCGGGGATCAAACTCAGGGCCTTGTGCTTGCCAGGCAAGCACTCTAACCACTGAGCTAAATCTCCAGCCTTACATGTGTTTTTAAGGCATCTGAATTAAAAATTCATAATATAAAGTTATTGGAATTCGCAATTACTTTCCCTGAAGTAATCATAGAAATTAGATATTGACAAATATTTGAAGTATATTACATTTTTAATAACTTTGGGGAGCTATAATGTATAGGTGTGTATATGTTGTAATTATACATATGCTGTGTTTGTAAATCATTATGTTAATTTAATACATAATACATTATATTGTATTATTTTATACATATTTACCTGTTAGGAGTGGATGTTTTTAGTTCCTACCAAATAAGGAAAGTAACAGACATTTTCACAGTTTTATGCCTATGGGAGATCAAGCAATGTAACTTTATTTGAAACAGATTATATTCTGATATTTATTAATCTTTAATGACGTTATGATATTCTCAAAATGCACTTGGGTTTGAAAATTGAGCTTCAACTTGTCACTTAGAAAATAGAAATCGAACAGTATACATATAGCAGTAAAATTCCTGGCAAGTTTTCTTCTGATTTAAACTTTAATTAACAGTACTTGTCATTTTTTCCTCATTCTTCCACATCTTCTGGTGTCTTTTGAAAAAGTAAATGCCCCCATAAAAATCTGAAACTCATTAGCACTTCGCTTTATTATATTAAAAGTTAGTAATTTTCTACTGTCTTGAGAAGAAAGTTTTTAATGTTCCTTCTCAAGTAGTAATACCTAAATTTTCTACAAATTTTATTGTTAAAATATTGTCCCTCCAGCTTTTCGGGACAAGGCAAACTTCCCCCAAGTAACAAAGTTATCAGCAATTTTAAAAACTAATCTTATGACCTGCATACACTCCTAAAGATATTCCTACAGATTCTGATACCCTAACTAATCTTTGACTAATACAGTTCATAGGTTAATACCAATGTTATACTCAGACTGTATCCATTTTTTAATAGAAAACTCATTGTAAAAGTTTTGAACATTACAAAAAATTATCAGGTATTTTTAATTTTCCCATTACTGCTTTCCAGTGATACTGCTAAGGTCTCTTGTGAATACTTCCAGATCCTTTTCAGTGCTTTGAAATTGTGTGTGTGTGTGTGTGTGTGTGTATGTACACACAAATAATAAAATAAACATCTATCTCTTTAGTTTCTGTTCCCCGTGGGATTATCTTGCTAGACTATCACACAAGTTTCCATTTTTACTTCCCGTATTATACGCATCTTGCTGTATGAGCTTACCCGGAAATGCTTTACTCACTCTGACATTGCATCATACTTTATGACATGGATGGCTGAGTATCTTTCATCCTTAAATTTAGAGTTTTAAGTCCTAAATATAAGCAGTTCTTTCTTTTTTTTTCTTTTCTTTTTTGGTGCTGGGGATGAAACTCAGGGCTTTGTGCTTATAAGGCAAGCACTCTAACCACTGCTAAATATAAGCAGTTCTTTTCCACATTGTTAAAACTAGCTCATTAAGCTAGTTTTTGCTTCAATAAAATTATTCATGGCCTAGTTACTCTGATAGTCTTATCTTGCCTTCACACCTCATATATCATTCAGAAGTCCTGGTGTCCTGGAATGCAGAGAGAAAACATCGCAGTAGCTCTGTGTGATAGAAGAGCTCCAAGTTAGATTGATCCGAAGCCTAAATGTGTTTTTTCTCATCTTAGGGATCCCAGTCCAGAGCTGGGAATGTTTGTGTAGTCTGTGTGGGGTCCTGGGCTCCATCCCTACTGCTTCAGGAAAACGTAGACCCCAGTTCTGCTTGGCTGTCCTAAACTGGGTTGTCCTTTAATGTGTTGGCTCTTTAACTGATTTTCTTCGTAATTGTTAGTGGATTTAATTCTAAAATACTCAGTTTATTTTCCTGAACAAAATGTTACAGATTTTTTAAATGATATTTGAGTTATATGAAGAGATATAAAGACGTGTAATCACTTCCAAATTGTATTTTCATCTACAGTTGTTAAAAGTACATTATAAGCATTGTTTAATTGAATTCATGACACAGCCACTGAGGTACTTGTCTGAAGTATCTCTTTGAGAATTTAATTTTGACATAAAATGTCAGCTCATCTGTTTCATTGTTAAAGTGATTTTAGCGGTTTAATGTCAAAGCTGTGATCGTTGAATGCCTTGTTAATGCTGAAAACTAAACCCATTGTCTTCTACTTAGTCCAGATACTTCAGATTAAAAAGTCTCTATTATTAGATAATTTCTATTATTACATTTGATGTTAAACTTTCTACTGAACTTCTGAATTTTTATTTTTCCTATCAAGACCCATAATATTGAGAGGAAAAAGCCAATGTGGTGTGCAAGCCTGTAATCTCACCACTCTGGGAAGCTGAGAGGGGAGGGTGGCAAGTGGGAGCCCTCCTGGACAATTCAGGAGACCGCCTTGGACGGGGAGGGGCTGGGAGGAGTGGGGCTGGGAGGAGCAGGTGAGGTCAGTTCAGGGGCCTTCATTTCAGACTCCAGTACAAAAAAAAGGCCAGCCAGACCCAGGGGAAGCAAGAAATACCGAGATCAGATCAGAATAAGTTCTCTTTTGAGGTGGAAGCTCATTTGGAGTGCTGGCTCCTAAGTATTTAGTGTGGCAAATCACATACCTTTCCTGGGCTCCAGTTTCTTTATTTTTAAAACAGGGTTAATAGTAATTGCCCTGTCTCTTGCTGTGACCTCTTTTTGGTGTATATGAATGAGATTGTGGTGTGGGTTTTTTTGTTGTTGTTGTTCCGTTTTTTTTTTTTTTTTTTTTTAAATTTGCTTTTTTTAAGGATACTCTGTATATTTAAAAGTGTTACAGTTTTTTTGTTTGTTTGTTTTGGGTGCTAGGGATCAAACTTGGCCTTGTGCTTGCCAGGCCAGCGAGTGAGCTAATTATGATTGCTACTTCAGACTTAGCATTGTACATACAATATAGTTTATCTGGAAAACTAGTTTTTGTTTCTTTATTTTGTTATTCACAGAATATTCATGCTGTATTTGGAACTATTGTTTTGATGTTGCAGATGGGAAACATTAGACCTAGAAACTCTTGAAATCGGAATAAGCGGTAGCAAAGCCAAAATTAAAATTTAAAAACTGTTTATTTTCACTGTAGTGAATTGTGCTACCTCTGTAGACTGTGCAGGACTTAAATTAAGAGGAAATTAATTTAAGATATGGAGAAGTTAGTTGTTCAATTTATATGAGGGAGAAAGTTATTACAGAATTGGGAAAATGTGTATTGCGATAGTTTTTGAATGCATTAAAATGTAGCCAAGTTTTTTTTCTTGATAATTTCCCTTCTGTTTTTCCCCTTAACTTTTGCTCTTCAATCCCCAACTCATTTTCTGACTAACTTTTCCATCTTCTTCCTTTTCTGATTTTGCCGAGTGGGTAATGGCATTTGATAGTAAATTTGTTTTTGTAGATAATCATAACTACTTCAAAACATGCAATAAGTTCAGTGAACTTAACTTGCAGTGTCTGTTGTCTGCTTCTAATCATCTTTGTTTTATTTTACACCAGATGCTTAGGACAGGCTGATTAATAAGCATGTTTGAAACACTGCTGCTTTCCCAAACTTGTTCAAAAAAGGAAAAGTTTTGTCAGAAAATGATTTCTTACATCCTTTGACTAGGGTAATTATTTATATTTCCTCTGGGTAGCAGACTTTTTATTTTTATACTAATAAAATGTTTAGAAAACTCTCTGATGTTGGAAGTCATTTTGGATTAAATGCCCTCTAAGGATGTAAAGGAGACATTGATGCTTTGAGCATAACTTTAATGTTAACTAGAAAGTATAGATACTTTTGAAAAAGTTAACTGAAGAGTTTTTAATTCTCCTTTTGTGTCTTCTTAAAAAATAGCCCTTAATTTTTAATGAAATTTTTGTTTTTTTCTAACCCAGTTTATCATCCATTTTAAAAAACAATCTGTTTCCCAAGGTCTACATGTAATATTTCTCACACACACATATACACCCACACTTATGTATGCGGTATGTGATATGGTCTCAAATTCAAGAATTTTGAGCTTTACGTTTTCTGTTTTTATTTTGTGCATGATAGTAGAATTTAATTTTGATATAAAATGTCAGCTCATTTGTCTCATTGTTAAAGTG
Source organism: Hystrix cristata (assembly GCA_004026905.1). Taxonomy (NCBI): domain Eukaryota; kingdom Metazoa; phylum Chordata; class Mammalia; order Rodentia; family Hystricidae; genus Hystrix; species Hystrix cristata. The sequence continues at coordinate 27,920 of PVJO010002778.1, read as the reverse complement.
ATTTTAGTGGTTTAATGTCAAAGCTATGATCGTTAAATGCCATGTTAATGCTGAGAACCCGTTGTCTTCTACTTAGTCCAGACAATTCAGATTAAAAAGTCTGTATTATTAATTTCTCTTATTAGAAATGGTAATTTCTATTATTATATTTGATGTTAAACTTTCTACTGAACTTCTGGGTTTTTTCTTTTTTCTATCAAGACACATAATATTGGGGGAAAAAAGCCAGTGTGGTGTACACTCTGCGGGGAGTGGTGGGATCACAGCCTACTACTATACTGTAGCCTCTGCTGCAGATTTATTCATCTGTAAAACAACTTGTTTCTCAAAATGTAATAGTATATAACTTAAAAACTACTAGAATATAACTTGCGATATTGCTATAAGTTAGAGAATAGAATATGAGTTATAGGTAAGTAGTATGATTTCCATTTTATACATTTTGAAACTGAGGTACAGCAAGCTTATAGAGCCCAGGCGTGTGTTTAGGGTTCAAACTAGAACTCAGCTCTTGCTTCAAAGACAGATGACTTTCCTGATGTTTTTCCAGATTATACTTAAAAGGCTCAGACTGGACCTAAGTCCCTCTGTTCACCCGTTGTGGAGGGCTGAGCTACTTTACAGTACGGTTTATTCACCTGTAATGTGCTGCACGGTGTGCCCAAGAGTGGTGTTACACTGACCCTGCTGTTCTTGTGAGTGAGTGAGCTGAGGGTGCAGTCAGTTACACAGACCTTTCAGTTAAGCAGTAGACACTTGAGGTTGCTCAAAATTGCATTATATGTAAGTGGAAAAATACTGTATTAAAGGAAATTATTTTAATTTGGTGAATTAGTGAAATATTTTATATTACTCTGCTTTTAATTTAAAAGCTTGTAAATGTCTCAAAATTGAGGTAGTTATTTTTTTACCTTTGTTTTTAAAATACAGTGCCTTTACTTTCCCGAATTCTGCCTTCTGATGCATGTAAAATATACAAACAAGGTATCAATATCAGGTAAGGTGATTTAATTATTTATTCTTTTCTGAGTAAAGGAGAATTAAGATTTAGGGGAAGTTTTTCTTTCTGTAACCACAGTTGCATTCAAATATTTTACCCATTTGAGTCATACTACAAACAAAGGAACCAAAGGTATAAAATCTTGGCCAAAGTAATGATAGAATTTTTATTCCACTGTAAACCACACACTAGGCGGAGTGGAAAGGTGATGTAATATATTTAAGATGGTCATGTTCCCGATCCCAGATTTATTAAACCCTAAAGAGACCCAGTTCTTGCCTTTTTCTCCATCTCTTTCATCTCCTTCTCTTCCCTATTTACCCGTCCGCGTATCTCATCTCTTCATCTGTTCAGCCATCTGTCTGGTAGTGAACACTTGAAGGCTGATTTAATTTTCTCCTGTTCTCTTTTTTTTTTTTTTTAAACTGTAGCACTCTTTATTCATTTTTTTTTTTTTTTTCCAGTGCTGGGGATCGAACTCAGGGCCTTGCACTTACGAGGCAAGTGCTGTACCACTGAGCTAAATTCCCAGCCCCTGTTCTCTTTTTTTATAACTAACTTTGATATTTGGGTCTGATTTTACTCATTTTGTAATTTTATTTTAGTCATTTTTATTGTTAACCTGATAATATAGGCATATTTATATATTACATACATGTAAACTATGTAATCCTAGTTTAATAGGCCTGTTTACATATTGAGATATATACATATATTTATAGTATGTACATATATGTGTCACAAATGTATAAAATTTGGTATATTTATACCTCTACATTTCCGAATTTTGGTATGTAAAGGTCTAGAACTAGGAAAGTCTTGCAGGAGATTGATTCATGTAGTCTTCATTTACAGGTGCAAAAAGCTCAGAGAATTTATAATAACATTTTACAAAAAATGTTCTGTTCATTCTTGTTACAAACCCACGTTTTGTAGAGCTAGGAGATGAGCCTAGAGATGCGCCTCTGCTGACACTATTTTCAGTTGGGCCACACACACAGGGATGACGGGCTGTATTCAGGAGTACAGGGAGCAAGCAGGCCATGAGGAGTGGACCAGGAGCTGCAATTCAGCCACGCGGCAGCAGGGAGGCTCACCCCAGTAGAAGCTGGTGAGCTGCTTTTCCTAGGGCTTCTTGATTGCACTCGGAGGCTAGGAATATTTTATGTGGCGCTTGGGGTATGCGTGCCATAGACACTGGGTAGCCCTACTTTCTTCTTTGCTCTGGTCACCCCCGTTGTTGTGGTAAAATTACTAATCATATAACCTTCATTCTTAAAACTTCCTAGTTTTGATGATAAATCTTCTGTTATCCTAGTTATTGTTTTGTTGCTGCATGGAAGATATGTTCCATTTTTCAGCTTTTCCTGTGTGGGGAAAGCAAGAATGCTAACCCACTTTGCTTTGTCTGATGAGAACTGCAAAACCTGGGAAGTAATGAGCTCTGGGAGTTGTGTCTCTCACAGAGACTCAAGGAACTTCCTGGGTGTGACCGACACCTCTTGGCAGCTGAGCCACGTGGTTTCTGGGATTGAGCGCTGTGTATTTTGAGCAGCCTTTGAGCTAGAGCACACCTGGGTGTGGTGATCTGGGAAGCCTTGTAGAAGTTGAAGGATTTGGGTACTCTTAAACTTTTTATTCCAGTATTTTCCCTAGTTTCAACAAGTAGTGATTTGTGAAATACTGTCTGAGACTAGCCCATTGGGTTAGACAATGCCAAGCTGGGCTACCAAAGAGTGCAATAAATATACAAGTGTGTGACTCCGGAAGTACTTGGCACACAATGATCCTGAGGGCTTTCGGGCCATGGAGACGCTGGAAAAGAACACTACCCTGAACCTGGGAGGTCAAACAGCAGGACCAAGCTTTTCAGGAGGTTCAGTGATTGACCAAGTTGAAGGATGAAGTAAGGTTCAACACCAGGCAATTGAGCATGTGAGGCCTGGGTGTACATAGGGCGGGCAGCTCTGAATCCAGGAATGTGAGCCATTTGGTTGCTGTGCTCATCTGAAATACTCTGCTGAGCTGGCAGCATGATCTTAAAGGGATCAGAGAAGGTTACACAGAACAGCTTTCCTTTTCTGTCCCTCCCCTGTGGAAGTAACTTTTATTGAGTGGCTACAATAAGGAGAATGATTGGAAATAAAGGTACACAGTAAGGGACATATTTCAACAGTAGGGAAACTTTTTCTTGCCAGGTTAATGAAATACATGTTTAATACAGTGAAATGTAATATGCTTTGAAATGTTTAAAGTATTTTAAGCTGAGCTTTTTAAGTTTGAAATACGGTGTTAGCGTTTTAGTGAGTTCTGAAGGCACCAAGTTTGTCTAATCATTAATGAAGTTTTATCAGAACTGTATTTGTTAGTTTCTTACCTACTGATCTTTCACAGGCTCAACACAACTCTCATAGACTTTACTGACATGAAGTGCCAACGAGGGGATTTAAGCTTCATTTTCAATGGGGATGCGGCACCCTCTGAATCTTTTGTAGTATTAGACAATGAACAGAAAGTTTATCAGCGAATACACCATGAGGTGAGCATGCATCTTACCAGTGATTCTCTGAGGCTTGAAATAAAGAGTGTGTTTAGCCAAACCTTCGTATAATTGCTTTAAAAGCATAAGGGGTAACTGAGGTTCTTTGTTTTCAAAGCTTTCATTTTCCTTACCTCTGGGCTTTCATATTGCTGACCTTCTTTCTCTGTCTCCTTAATATGAACCCTTTTGGCGATTTTTGCACCCTTTTCCTAACTTTTCAGCTACCATTTCTTCATCTGTCCTTTTCTTTATTACAGTACAGCATCATCTGCCTTCTGTCATATCATATCCTCGTGTTAGTGTTGTCTCACTGCTGCCATTGGAAGTCCATAATATTTAATCCTTAGCTCCTTTTTCCTGCTGTTAACCAAAGAGAGCTTTTCTAGTATCTGTCATTGGTAGCCCTGCAGGTGATTTTTTTCTGGCCACTGGTGCTTTTGTTTTGCCTTTGTTCCTTATCGTGCCATTTCCCATGTTGTCACATCATTCAGTGCACCCTTTGCTCCTTTGTGTATCTCTTAGATGAGCCCTTCATACTGGCTTATCTATTGACGGGACCTTAGTTACCTTGTCTGTGTATTGTTGAAATAAGTAGTGACTAACTGGCACTAAGGAGTTGAGATTTAGAAAGAAAAAAGGAAAAAGAAGAAAGGATTTTTCTTGTAGAGGCAACAGGATGAGTAAAGCCAGTTTGAGAAACAAAAAGATTTGAGTGCAGTGAAGGTTTCTTTTATTAAATTAGAAAGTAGCTTATGAAAGGCCTTAAAAACCACAGAAGATGACTTAGGATCTGCTGCAGTTGGCAACAGAGTGTTACAGATTATTAAACGAGGTCTTGGTTTGATCAAAATTTAGTTGAAGTGATCATATATATTTCTTTCATGTTTCTTCCCTTCTTTCCTCAAACATTTATCAAGGACCTCATGAATGCTAGGCCCTCCTAGGTGCTATACACACTAGTGTCGCATTAATATTGAAACCAGTTACTGCCGTGTATTAAGCAGTGATTGCCAGCATACTGAGATTATAATTGAAGTGTTTTATGGCTTTCCTTACTAACTCCTTTGAATAACCTGTCAAACAAGGTAGTATCTCCCTTCTGCAGATCAGGGAGTTGAGCCTTGGTGATGTTAAATGACAGCTGCAAGGTCAGACAGCTGGTGTGTAAGAAGAGTTGAAAAAGGGAGCAGTCGGCAGGGAAATTACTTGAGGACTTTATTTGAGAGGTGATTGATACTCCAGAGGTGTAGTGAATAATTAAAGACGCCATTTTTCAAGAATGGGATTTTTGGGGACTGGGGATTTAGCTCAGTGATTAGAGTGCTTGCCTTGCAATCAGAAGGTCCTGAGTTCAATCCCCAGCACCAAAAAAAAAAAAAAAAAAAGGCATTTTAGAAATTGCTAGTAGTGCAAACTTAGTGAATTACAAAGAAGCAGCATTGAAAGTTGAGCGTAGTAATGCTGGCTTAACCAGTGGGTGACATGGCACTTCTGATTGCTGGGACTTTTGGTTTAGGGTTTTAGAGGCTGTTCATTGTGACTCCATTGCCAGAATCAGAATATTGTTCCACCTTGTCTATGGACTCTGCTGAAATATTTGGTCACTCAGGTGTTGAAATTTTCATTTTCTTTGGATTTGACCTTGATCAGTTGTTGCTCTTACTTCTCCTTATTTTCCTTTTTTCTGCTTATGTGCTTGTTTTTACAAACTGGCAGGGTAGGCTTGCAGTCCCCTCGCTTTCAACCTCTCACAGCTGGCAATTCATGTACGTCTTGGTGTCCCGGGTACTTTTTTTTTTTTTTTTTTTTTTTTTTTTTTTTTTTTTTTTTTTTTTTTTTTTTTTTTTTTTTTTTTTTTTTTTTTTTTTTTTTTTTTTTTTTTTTTTTTTTTTTTTTTTTTTTTTTTTTTTTTTTTTTTTTTTTTTTTTTTTTTTTTTTTTTTTTTTTTTTTTTTTTTTTTTTTTTTTTTTTTTTTTTTTTTTTTT
>PVJO010002778.1:0-22293 GCA_004026905.1 Hystrix cristata | reverse complement strand
TGGTCCTTGTGCTTGCAAGGCAAGCACTTTAACCACTAAGCTAAATCCCCAGCCGGTCCCGGGTAGTTTGACATGGAGACCTGGCTGCTGTTTCAATTTCTGACGGATGTTCTGTGGCTCTCCCAAGTACCTTCAGATTCACCTCTCTTAGAATGAACTGTACTGTTTTTTCCCGCAGGCCTGTTCTTCCTTCTGTTTCCCCTCCTTGGTGAACACTGTCATTCTCCCTTCAGTCAGAACGCTGGGAGAGAATCTGGCCTCGTAATCTCCCGATGAGAGTATGTCTGGTGGTTTCTGTTTCCTTATGTCTTGTGATCACTCCCTTTTTATTCCCGCAGTTGCAGTGATGGACTCATTGTGTTTCAGTTGGAGTCCCGTGAAGTCTCCTCCATGATCTTCTGGGCTCCCTTCTTTGTGCTTCTAGATCATCCTGCAGGATGAGCTTTATGAGACCTTCCTTCCTTAAGTTGCTTTATAGGCGCCTCATTACTTAGAGTGAAATCCAGACTCCTTAGCAGGGCATGTTTCCTTTTGTGTCTGACTTTTACTCACTTTTCTGGCTCTTTTTTAAAAATTAAATTAAAAAAATTTTTTTTTCAGTACTGAGAATTGAACCCAGAATCTTCCCAATTTTTTTGTTTTGTTTTGTTTTGAGACAGGGCCTTGCGATGTAGCCCAGGCTGGCCTGCAGCAATCCTCCTGCCTCAGCCTCCCACGTGCTAGGATTATGGGTGTGTGCCATGATGCCTGGCCCCTCAGCTCTTTAAAATTTTTTCATTTTGAGACAGGGTCTCACTAAGTTCTCAGAGTGGACTCAATTTGGGATCTTCCTGCCTGGGCCTCCCTCAGTGCTGGTTACAGGCATGTACCACTGTGCCCGGCCTTGCTCTCTCTCTCTTTTTTTTTTTTTTTTTTCCCTCTCGCTCTCCTCTTACCTTGGTATTTTAGTACCATGCACTGAGCTCTTCACAGTTTTTCAGATATGCCAGACTATTTAGGGCTTCATTTCTTTGTAGATGTTGTTTCTACTTCTGGATTTAGAATACCCCTTTACATCTTCACACCCAAGGCCGCATTCTTAGTGTCACTTCCTCCCCTGCCAGATGACCATTATTTTCTTTATGCTTCTGCTAAATCTGGAACTGCAGAACTTCAAGTACTCTATATAGATTTTAATATGGCTTTCTCTCTTGATTTGGCTGAGCTCCTCAATGGCCATGGGGTTCTTTCAGTTGTATTCTGTGCTACCAAGCACAGCAGACTTCTGAAAAGGCAGTGATGATAAATATTTCAGGTTTAGCTGTATCACTAGGCCATTCGGTCCGTCTCAGCTCCTCACCTCTTCTATTACCAGAGTGACAGTATCCATAGGCCATGTGTGAGTAAAAGAGCACGGCCAAGTTCCAGTGTGCTTCTGTCTATAAAGAGGCAGTGGACTTGACTTGGCCTGCTGGTTGCAGTTTGCTGAGCCCTATTCTAGACGTTCTGGCGCTGCTTGTTTACTTAACATTTTCAGTATTAAATGATAGCAGGATGGCCTGGAGCCACAGGTGAGTCGGGACTCTGGAAGGAGAAATCAGGTAGGGCCCAGAGTATTTTAGCTGAGTATAGTACTGATCACCAGGGGAATGGTACTCAGGGTGGGGGTGTGTGTGTGTGTGGGTGTGTGTGTGTGTGTGTGTGTGTGTGTGGGTGTGTGTGTTTTATATTGCCTGAGATACAGGAAAGCCAGTTTTGAGCAGTAATCGTTAGGGCAGGAAATACAGTAATACCTTCACATTCCCTTGTTCTGCAATCAACAGTAGTTTTAAAGTCATTTAAAAATTGCATCTGTGCTGAAAGGTACAGACTTTTTTTCCTTACCATTGTGCCCTAAACAATAGGACAGCTATCTATGCGGTATTTATATTGTATGAAATATTGTAAGTAATCTGAAGGTAGTTTAAAGTATATGGGAGGATGTGCATAGATGTGTGCAAATGTTACACCACTGGATAAAGGAGACATGGGCATCGCGGGTGTTTGTGTCTGTGTGGGGCTGGGACCGAGTGCGTGCAGATCCCAAGGGAGGCCTGTACTTGGTGCTCACCCTGATAGGGATGCAGAAGTAATAAGTAGTCATAGGTGGGCACTGTAATTACAGAAGGTCTTCTTCAGTGGTCTGGTAGGAGATGGTTTCAGATTACAAAATTGTGTTGTAAATGTTTATTTGAAAATAGTGTTTAAACTAAGGTGTATTTCTGCATAGACAATGCTGTATGTTTAGTTTCCAAGCTAATACATAGAATTCTAGTTGATTTGTAGTACACACACACACACACACTTTTTAAAAACAGGAAGAAAGCTTCAGTTGGAAAGTTAGTGGAAATATAGGAAACGACTCCAGCTTAGGTATTGGTAGCTGGAGGGGGCACACAGGGGTTCACATTGGCTCATAGGGTTGACGAGTAGTGTTTATTCCTTTCAACCTGTTCCAACCAAAGGATTTTCTTTTTTTAAATAGAAAATTGTGTTCAGAATTAATTTATGTCACTTAGGAACACATTTTCACACCTCATATAAGGTCAGATTTCTGTCTTTAATTTGTAAGGGTGGAAGAAGTGATAAGGTTCCAAGCCTTTGCTCTTGTTTTCTGTAGACTCAAAGATTCGGGAAGGGATCGTACCTCTGTGAAAGTTAGGTGGTAAAGAATAGAAGTGGGCCTCTTGGAAACTTAGCCACAGTATAAGGAAGTGTGGAGGACAGAGCTGCCAGCCTTTGTAACCCTGTGACATGCCATTGCCAGACAGCCCTCTTGTTCTGCTTAATATTAGAGTGTCTCTGCCTGCTGTGACACAGAGCCTCATCCTGCAAATACTCACTCTTCCTGCTCACTGTCTTCTGTCCTGAGGCAAGCACAAAACTTGCCTTTTCTTCTCACCTAAAAGGTGATTATTGCTCAGCACACAATTTTGTACCAGCACTTGGGGCATGGGTAGAGGAGAAAACCCAAAGCAAGGCTGCTTTTAAGTTTAGAAATTATGGGGTGATATTCATGAGTTTCTTTCCTTTCTATTAGAAATATACGAAAGACCCATGCCCGCCCTCCTTCCCTTAGACCTTATTGAAAAAGAAAGGCTCGGATGACAGCAGTGGGTTATTGAATTAAAAAAAGACCTGAAGTTAGATTGTCTGTATTTAAAGAAAGCAAAAGCTTTATATTGACATTTTGTCTCAGGTCTATCAACTCTATTCTTAATCTTTTAAAATTGCTCTGCAGACTGTGTAGTTTTATAATAGGAAAGTCTCATGCTGTTACATAATTGTAACAGTGTAAGAACAGTGTACTTCATGTGTTCAGCTTTACAGATTTGTAGTCATAATTCTAATTTATTAGAGAAGATATTAGGTATATGATATTTAAACATTTGTTTTTAGAATAAGTAGAACTTCATATTATTTAGAAACTATCCTTTTCGTCTTTTAAAATCTGTAGCATTATAATTGTTTGCATTTTCGTTTGTAGCACATTATAATAACTTTTGAAGAAAACCTAGATTCTTATATTTAACTTTTCCACCCACCCTAGGAATCAGAGATGGAAACAGAAGAAGAAGTTGACATTTTAATGAGCAGCGATATTTACTCTGCAACTTTATCAACCAAATCAATTTCTTTCACCCGTGCCCAAACTGGATGGCTTTTTCGGGAAGATAAAACAGTATGTGGAAATCTAGATTTTTAAACTTTAAAAATTGGTGTTTAATGTCGCTCAAGTAATGTGATGGCAATGCAGGAGGAAGCAGACTATTGAATTTTCGTTAAGTGGTTTATTCTCTCTCCCCCAACTCCAGGCAGGTAATTGTAGTGTTTGGTTGCGGAGGAAGGTGTCCTTGAAAAAGCCAGGAGAGAAAATTTACCTCATTTGAATTTGATGTTAGAAGGATCTTTTGTTAGCTGCCTTTTTATTCATGGAAAAATACTTTTAACGGATTCCATTATATATTCTACTTTATTCCAAAAAAGCCCACAAAGAGGGGTGTTCTTGATTCTATGGATTTCTTTTCCTCCTCACTTTCAGACTTCTAAATCATTTACTTATTCAGTATCTGTTTCTTATATTTTTCATAAACTCAGATTAAGTAAGCTTGTATTTTTACAACAGTGTCATTAAATTTCAGTGAAGTTTCTGTACTAGCAGAATTGTACATTGTGAATTCTTTCCCTAATTTCTGTTGCATCTGTCAACAAGAGATTATGAAAGACTGTTCAAAATATATTCAAAAAATTTTGAATGAAATATATAAGAAGTATTTTTGTAAATTTTAAAATTCAAGTGTAAGAATTGTCAGATGAGAACCAAGATTTACTTCTTATAGACATATTTTTGTTACACACAGGAGAAATGAATGTATTTGTAAGGGAGAAGCTACCAACCAAGCTATATTAGGATTCTCTGAGAAACAAAACGGGTAGGAGATGGAGGGGAGGGCGAGAGGAGAAGAGAGGGGCAGACTGATGATGTGGCCAATCTGAACCTGTATAGCGGTCCAGCAGGCTGGAGATGCAGAGCGCAGCTGGCGTAGTCTTGGGCAGGAACCCTGCAGGCTGGAGACTCAGGCAGGGTTTCTGTGTTGCAGTTTCGAGGCAGAGTCGCTTTTTCTTGAAATTTGTCTCTGTGTTAAGGCCTTCGGTGGAGTGGGTGAGCCTGCCCACGTTGTGGAGGCGGTTCTCTTTACCCAGGATCTGCTGATGAAGTGTCAGTCACAACATCTTATTTTGTTTGTTTTTATTAGTGTACGTCTGCAACACGTAATGATTACATTCTTTATGGGGAGTTGGTACATGTACTTGACACATCTTAATTCTTTTTTCTTCCCCTTCTCTCCATCTCTTGATCGCCTTCCCATTTGAGAAAGATCTACCTCACTGCTTCTGTTATTTCGCTGTTTACTTACATTTTGGGTTTCTCGTGTGGTACAATATTTTGACTGACACCTGGACGCTTGGGCCCAAGCCCAGTTAATATACAGCATAATTGGCTATCATAAAACTTTACGTGTAAGGTTGAGAAGTCTCCCTTCATCTATCCCTACAATCCCAGATCCCCTTACTGAAGGTTATCTATTTATATGTGTAGTTATCGTTTGATGGTTAATTTTTCATAATGTCATACCTATTGTTTTGCATGTAGGTTTTTTTCACGCTTTAGACTGTGATAGAAGCCTTTTCTTATCATTATATACAGTCTGCTTCACTCTTAAATGCATAGCTGGGTGTGACGGTGCATGCTTGTGATCCCATTGTGCCGAAGCCTGAGGCAGACGAGTTGCTGGGAATTTAAGGCCGGCCTGGGCTAGATGTCTAAGCGAGACCCTGTCTCAAAAGAAAAAACAAAAAAGCATAGTATTCTGTACTATGGATATATTGTAATTTGTTTTATCTTATTTTGGAACATTTAGATAAATAAACATTTGTGTCCAATTTTCTGCCATATGAATGGTGTATTTACTGTCCTGTTAGATGCCTCTGCACTGTCAGTTATAAGTAGCAGGGTTAGGGGAATACACACTTGCTATTTTTATGAATAAGATAATTTACATTTAACAACTGCTTTTTTATTATATGGTTACCTGGCCACAGGTAAATTCTGTCTCTGAGCTGTGTCTAGACGCATCAGTTTTCCTTTCTAAGCCTGTTTGCTAGCAGACGGCATCGCAGGATTCCAGGTTGTGAGATCCTACACTGCAGTCCATTTGTTAGCTAAGTCTTACTTGTCTGTACTCTGTTCTTCTGGACAGCCTTAGATGGATCTTCAAGAGAAGATAAAAATTGAAACTTCTATTCATCTAGTGCTAAGCAGCTCAAAGCTCTTGAACAGCGTCTAGGTGATCTTCTTAAATCTTTGCCAGGTAAGGAGGGAGTCAGTAATGCTTATGGTTCCCATTTTGTAGGTAGAAACCGGTACAGAATGTTGTGCTTTCTGGTGACCAGTAAGGAGGCCACCAAAGCAAGGTACACCTGGAAACAAACACTGAACACATAGCTTTGGGGTGCCAGAAAACACCAGCAAGTGGGAGCCTAAGTCATTTGCTTGCAGCAAGAAATGAGCTTGTTTTTAGTAGGTTACTGATTTTTTTGAAGTAAGATATTTCAAACTCTGACCACCTGTGGGAGTTATAAAGGTGACGGTCAGTGTTGAAGGATTAGGAATACTTCATTGAAAAGGAGCAAGCACTCTTTTCTTGTTGTCTTTTACGCCACTTGAGTTTCCCTGTCCCCAATCCATACTTTATACACCTAATTGTATTAGTGAGCAAGCCCACTTGGTTTTCTCTTCCTTTTTTGAAAGCAGAAAGCAGCTGTAACTTAAAGTTTAGTTCTGAAAGAAAACGGAGAATTTGAGCAGGTCATCAATTCTAGTTATACTAGAGAGTGCTACTTGAGTTGGACTGTTTATTTTTATTCCACATTTTTTCTATCTATAAAATGGGAACGGTGTTATCCCTGACCCCTCCTTCTTAGTCATGGTATTTGACTTGGTTTAATAACATTTTCAGATAGCTTTGGTCTACTTGGGAGTAGAAGACAAAGAAATACTAAGTAGTATTTTTATTTGGACTTAACTCATTATCTGATTAACTATCATACATGTTTGTCTGCTTTCAATTTTCCTTTATAAATTGGAAATGTGTAACTTTATGTATTTTTAACTTAGAATATATAATAAAATTTGATAATTTCAAGTACTAAAGGAATGTTTATTTTCATCTACATATTACATGTTTATGGAGAGTATTACCTCAAGACTTTTTCAAAAAAGACAAACTTTATTATTTTGGAATATTTGGTTTTGTTTTAGGAAAGAGTAGGAAACTTTTTGGCAGACTTTTATCTGGTGAATGGACTTGTTTTAGAGTCGAGGAAAAGAAGGGAGCATCTCAGTGAAGAAGATATTCTTCGAAACAAGGCCATGATGGAGAGCTTGAGCAAAGGTGGGAACATCATGGAGCAGAATTTTGAGGTATTGTTTTTACTTCTTCTAATTGATACTTCACTAAGGAGAGATGAGATAGACTTCATTCTCGGAATTTGCAAAGTTTATGTAAATATACTCACAAGTTTTGTTTACTGTGTTTTATCTTTTGTTTTTCTGAACATCTTCATTTTCTTCATGTCATTAGGAATAAGAAAAGGAAAAAATTGCAAAATTGGTATTTTTGGTGAATCTGTGCTTGGTCAATGAGTCTTCATGTATAAGTAGATTAAAATAATTTTGTCAGCATGAAACCCAGTGTTGATTGTTATCATGTTCTCTTACAGTCTTCTGTTTTACCAAGATGTGCTGTTTTGAAGGCCCAGCTAAAGACCCCCTGCTTTATTAAGTCACACCTGGCCTGCACAGCTCCCTACCAGCTTTAACGAAGCCAAAAGGAAGGGGGGGGAGAGTTAGGACGTAAAAAGCGATGCCAGCCTTGGTAGCTGTTCTGCAGCCCTACCTCCTACAATGAATTGGATGGGTTCTTAATTTTTTTTATTTTTGCAATTTTAGATTTACAATTATGTACTACGAGTAGTACAAAGAATTCCTTACACCCTTCATCAAGATTCCTCACGTGAACATTCTGCCACATTTGTGTAGCACTGTTTTTCAAACTATAGGATAGGAACTTCTTAGTAGATCGTGAAATTAATGTAATGAGCCACGATCACTATTTAAAACAATTTGCATATAAATAAAAGTCATAGAAAAAAATCCAGCACATCTTACATAATAAGATTCATTGCTGAGTCATGAAATGATGGTTTCGGGGTTGTGTGAACATTCATATGTGTGAGTGCTGGATTGCTGTGTGAACCAAGTCACAGTTGTAAAAAGATTGCAGGTGACTACAGGAACAGGAGGTGCGGATCCCTAGTGTGGAGTCTCTCCCCCATGGTGTCATTCCAGATTGTGTGCGTCAGAGATGGAAAGCTTTCTGGAGTAGTGTCAGGTTCCAGCTCATTCATGGTGACCAACGTGACATCTCGCAGAGCACCAGAGCAAGATCACAACCAGGATGTCGGCATTTGTGGTCAAAACATTGAGTGTTTCTGTCAGCACAGGAAGCCTCCCTCGTGTTTCTCTTTTATGGGCAAACCTGCTGCCCCGACCCCTGTCTGTTTCCTTAATGTTTTTAATTCTGGAATGCTCTGTAAATGGAATCATAGTTTAATATGTAATCTTCTGAAACTGCTCCCTCCCAGCAGAATTCCCTGGTAATTCGTCTGGGTGTGGCAGTAAATAGTCTGTCCCATTTCTAGCTGAGTAGCATTCCATAGTATTAATGCACCAGGTTTTGTTTAACATTCACCCACTGGGAACGTCTGGGTTGTTTCCAGGTTTTTGCCCATTATGAATCCAGCTGTTGTAAACACTGACCTGTAGGTTTCTGTGTGAACATAATTCTTCATTTCCCTGGGATAAATGCCCAAGAGTAAAGCTGCTGTGTCATATTATAGTTGAGTATATTTAGTTTTACAAGAAGCTGCCAAAATGTTTTCCATCCTGTATTTCCATCAGCAGTTTATGAATGATCCAGTAGATGCATGCTGGTCTTTGTTTCCTTATGTATGGAATCTAAAAAGCAGCATGGAGCTATATATGGAATTATATACAGTGGGCCTTCAAGGAGAAAAGAAAGATTTAGATGCAGTTTGTTGGTAATTTTAGGGGTACAGTCATTTGAGACTACATACATAGTGAGCTTTTTAGGAAAGGTCCAGGTGTAACACATGAACAGGAGGGACTGAGAAGAGTAAAATGAGGGTCTCTCACATGCAGAAGCGTTCCCTTTCTAATAGTGAACTGTATTTAAAGTCTTAATGGTTTTACAAGACATACTGGAAATCAGTAATGAAATTTAATGACTTATAGGTCACAGCTGGTGGTTTAAAAAAATCAGGTGGGCTGGGTGCAGTGGCGTAGGCTTGTCCCAGCTACTTGGGAGGCTGAGCAAGGAGGGTCTCTGCTTCCAGAGCAAGCCTGGGCAATTTAGTAAGACTGCGTCTCAAAATAAAAAACAAAGAGGGCTGGGGATGCAGCTCAGTGGTACAGAGAGCACCCCTGAGTTCATTCTCCAGTACTGCTCTTAAAAAAAAAGTCAAGTGTGGAAAGGGATGTGTGGTCTCCTTTCAGGTCAAGGAGAGATGTAGGTAAGTTACTTGGATGGATATATGTCTGTGTTCAGTAATGATCATTGTGTGCAAAGCATTACATTTTACTGGAGAATAATACAGAATTCTCCAGCAGCTGCATCTGAACTGAGTGCCTTAAACTCTGCTTCCCAGAGGTTAAAAACTGAAGCTATCAGTTACTTCATCAGATTTTTCTTATTTATGTTTATTTAAAACCATGACATTTTGTAAAGTACTTCCCATGTATTTCTGAATTATTACAGTGACCTAAAGAGATGAGTGTCATCATCTCAGTTGATAGAAGGGAGATTTGAGGTTTGAACTTGTATAGAAGAGCAAAGATGAGTTTTGATTTTAGGATCCTGACCAGAAGTGTGTTTCTCCACCAAATATTCAGCTTCCAAAGCTGTCTGTTGAAGCCTCTTCTTTTAGTGTGTCCAGATGTTTAACACATCTCGCTGATTGAGAAATACTGGGAAGCTGAAGCTGGGAGAGGAGGGGTGTTAAGTAATACTGGAAAGATGGCTGTTGGTAAATATAGTCAAAATTAGTAGAACATATAGTGGTAAAAAGTATACTTTTGACATTATTGAAAGTTTCAAGAACCAGAAAATACATACGAGTTTTTTTTAAAAGATGTCAAATTACTACATTTTAAGGCCACATTTTAATAGAATTTCATTTCTTAAAATTAAATATCTGGTTGGGGATTTAGCTCAGTGATTAGAGTGCTTGCCTTGCAAGCACAAGGCTCTGAGTTCAATCCCTGGCACCACACACAAAAAAAATAAATAAATATCTTACCTTTTTCCGAATTAATGTTCTTAATTTTAAGTAACTTTTGAGTTTCGTCTGCTCTTGTTTTTTTCCAGGCAAATACTTAATTTCTGAAAAAAATGATTCGTAGGTACTATTTAGGAGGAACTCTTGTCAGCTGGCTACTTTGCCTGTGTCTCTTCCTCCTCCTCTTCTTTTCCAGATGCGATTTTAACACTTAGTGCTCCAGAAATTCCTCATTGAAGTGGACACCTGCTCCTGTCCTTTGAGTGCGTTTCCCTCCTTACTCTGGCCGGTTACTATTGGACGGTAGAGCTGTGTCCCATTTCTGCTTGGAGTATGATGGCACCATGTTACCCACTTTACGTGTAACTCCCCATTTTTATCCTCACACTTACCCTGTGAGATTGTGCACTTCATTGAACAGACAAAGGGGGTTTTGCCCAGAGTCTCCTGGCATTGCGTCTAGAAGCATCGTGTGCCAACCCCATGTTCACAATATTGAGTTGGGTGCTGTTAGTGATTATGGTCGTTTATTCATTTATGTTTCAGATCTAAATAGGAATACACGAATGTTTGTTCTTTGGTGTCTGGGGGGGATTCGTTCGGGACTCTGCGTGGGTGTGTCTCCGGATCTGTAGCTGTCAGACTTTATCTAAGTGTAGCGTTTGCATATAACCTGTGCACATCCTCCCTTGGCCTTTAAATAATCTCTAGACTACTTGTGATCTTCAGTGCAGTGTCAGTGCCAGGCGGCCAGCGGTCTCATTGTGTCACTCAGGGAATAAGGGCGAGAAGGAAAAGTTTGCACCTGTGCGTCCTCAGTACCAGTGCAGGTTTCCGGCACTGCTCTGATCTGTGATGATTGAACTGACAGACACAGAGCAGCTGTACATGAATATTTTAAACTTCCAGAAACATTTGCCATTTAAACTATTAGAATATCAAACCTAAAAATACGTTTCATGAAAATAATTGCCAGACTTTTTATTTTGTACCAAGGGGAAAGCTTGGTGGCATTTCAGTACAAAGGTGACCGGCTTGGTGGGACGACCTTAGCTGTCCCGTGTCCTGTGGCAGCCTCCCGGCATCCGGTTTCCTTAGTCCAGCGTCAGCATCTCGGGGACTGTGCAGGGTTCAGTGGGAAGTGTCGGTTTTCTCCAATTTGCAGCTAGGAGGCAGGTGACTGTAGACCTGTTTTATAGTGGTTTAAATCAATATACCAGAAAGTGACTTGCCCACATTCACACAGTTATATCAGGTTTCAGAGAAGAGATTCTAACCATGTTCTGGATCATACAGATCTTTGACTTATCAACTCTGATAGATTGCCCTATTGGTATCTTTTTTTTTTTTTGGTACCAAGGATCAAACTCACGGCCTTGTGCTTGCAAGGCAAGCACTCTAACCACTGAGTTAAATCTCCGGCCTGCCTATTGGTATCTTGTATGCATTGTCAGACTCTACTTCTCCCCAGAGTGCCCTCACCTGTTGTCGCTGTGTATCTTGTTACCTAGTACTGCATTCTGTTCCACAGTTTGTGCCGAGAGTTTTTCCTCAGCAGATTCCAGATTCTACCACCACTTTCTAGTATCCTTTTTTACTGCTCATTTATCCCATATTGGTCAGATTCATTTTCCACAGAGACAGGCTGGAAGGCCGAAAACCTGTACTGCGGATCTCCCTTTTGAACATTCTTCCCCGGTTCAGTTAAACCAACTCATGTTTATTTCTTGGTTTTAAAATACTTTAAATATATATTATGTGTTTCTACTTAGCTTTTCATCTGTAAATTTTTTTGCTTTCCAACAGGACTGTAAATCCCTTGCAGTCAGAGTTCTTAGGCTTCTGTAACTCCTGTGTTCAGCATCTCCTGCAGCCCAGGAATATTTTAGATGATTGCAACCTTGAAGGGATGGGCGTTGCTACTTTGATACGGGTATTCTTACTGGGATTTAGAAAAAATTGAAATATTTCTCTTAGCGCTTAAACCTCTGCGGCACTGTCTTGGAAGGAGCATCTTTTTCATATTGTGGACATTAAGTTGATTGGCAGTTCAAACAGTTTATTTTTTCGTTCTTTTTCGCCTTTGTCTTTCCTCGCCTCTATTCCCTTCTCTCCCCTCAGGCTGAGAATCGAGTCTGGGGCCTCTTACATGTTATCGTGTACTCTACTGTTGAGCTAGTCACCACCCTTTCAGGTTACTCTGTGTTTTAATTTTATATTAAAAAATATATGACACTTTTCTGTCCTCACCCCTCCACCCTTCTCTTTTGTTTTTTTGGCAGCCGGTTCGAAGACAGTCTCTTACTCCTCCTCCTCAGAACACTATCACATGGGAAGAATATATATCTGCTGAAAATGGAAAGTAGGTGATTTCTTTTTCTCTTTTCTTTTAATTTATGTCTTCTTTGATTTGTGAAAAGAATAATTTGTTAAAACATAATATGCAAATAATTTGGTATAACAGTTTATTTTGGAGATAATTATTGGCTTTTTTTTCTTTTCGTTTCTTTTTTTTTTTTTTTTTTTTTTTTTTTTTTTTTTTTTTTTTTTTTTTTTTTTTTTTTTTTTTTTTTTTTTTTTTTTTTTTTTTTTTTTTTTTTTTTGATGCTAGGGATCAAACTCAGGGCCTTGCGCTTACTAGGCAAGTGCTCAGCATTTTTTTTCTTTTTTTTTGAGCATGTTTTTTTCTAAAGCATTTTATTTACCTTTTGAAAATATGAATTAAGTGTAATGAGTGAGAAGTATTCCAAATTACGGATGCTTTTTTGAGTGAGATTGTAGAGCCTTCTTTCTCCATCACTCTTGCCGACTTTCACACTGCAGAAGGGCAGCAGGACTCGTCGCTCTGAGTGAGCGCATGCCGGCGAATGGCCCGTGCGGCAGCTCATTTGAGACAGTTGTGTGATGAGTGTGTGTTTAATAATTATCCTCCTTCCTCAGCATGGCTTCAAAGCCATGTTGGTCTTATCTGTCTTCTCACGCTCTTCTCCCGTCAGTACCTCTCGTCCAGCCTCCGCTGCACTCTCGTTGCTGTTACTCCACGAGACCTTTGACTCCTCTCGTGTCACTAGCACAAACTGTAGTACTTAGCCCACAGCTTGTGGTCAGTACGTGTGTATCACCTAAAAGAAACGTGAGTGAATAAGGAGAGGGTTTACTTGGAAGGAAGGAAGGAAGGAAGGAACATATTTACTCTGGCCAACCTGTGTTTCCTTTTGGAGAATAAAATATGATCCACCCTCATCCTTAGGAAGATATCATCATTTTATTTTTTCCTGTTGACAGTTATATTTTCCCAGCTTCCCCACAATGTTTCTGCCTGGTAATCTGTTATGTTGAGCGTGTTTGACAGGAGGCTGTGGTTCTGTACTCACCTCGGGCCAGAACCCAGCATGCCAGACGGACTACAGTAGAGTCTCTCAGGCCGCATGCCACATAATCGCTGAATTGGAGACAGCTGGTTTTCTGAGACCAGGGGAGTGCAGTCAGCTGGAGTTAGTGTAATAGGAAGTTCCCTCTGCTTACCCCTGGAAGGAAATACCTTTGGAACAAGCAGCCTGCTTTTTATTCTGCTTTCTTTATCTTCTGAGTGTCTGTAAAGCCAGCCTCTTATACTCAGCTTATTGAAATACTAGTTCAGTTTTATAGAATGAGGTGCTGGTTTATCCTAAATCAGAAAACAGCAACAAAAATGAATTAGATCTTTAAAACTAAATGTGTTACAGTTTTGTCTTTTCATGGTGCTGGATACAGAATTCTTCATTCTTCGGCCTTCTTACTGATGAGTGCCAAGACTGGTAGACAGTGCAGGAGATAGAATTGAGTGCTTTTCAAGATGCAGAGGGATACATTTTCTTTTTGGAGACTGGGTCTTGCTATGTGATTCAAGCTGGCCTTGACCTCGCTGCAGTTCTCCTGCCTCGGCCTCCCAAGTGCTGGGATTACAGGCATGTGCCACCATGCACAACTGAATGATATTTTCAAAGTGTGTTTTTCTCGTAATTTTTTGGTTCCTCAAAATAGGGATTAGTAAAATTCAGTACATTCAATGTGAAGTGAGTTGTGGTCCGAGCATTTTTTTTTTTAACTTTTAGTCTGCTCTTTGCTTTGTTACTCTTTTTTTCCTGTATACATCCCATTCCCTTTTAGTAAAATTGTGTTTCTATAGACAGTAAGAAATATCAGACTGTTAACGGGGGTCCTGTGAAGCAAGTTTCCTACCAGTTCTTTTCTCTTTTTGTTTTTTCATTTTAGAGCTCCTCATTTGGGTCGAGAACTGGTGTGCAAAGAGAGTAAGAAAACATTCAAAGCCACCATCGCCATGAGCCAGGAGTTTCCCTTAGGAATCGAGTCGTAAGTGTGTCGCCAGCTGCGCGCATGTGGAGGAAGCTGGGGACACTGAGGCAGGGACGCGATTGTTCGTGTCTCGAGTGCTGGTTGGAAGCCGCTGACGGTGCTGCGCAGACAGCCGTGGTGGGTGGCTGTGCACCTGCGAGACTGCTCTGGGCCCCAGAATGTTAATATTGTTTTCTCTAGACATAGTTTTGAATAGTTTTTAAAAGTTCCTAAAGTAATACATGAATACGTGCTTGTAAAAGAGTCTAAGCGCGTGGAAGAGTATACATAAAAAGTAGTTTTCTTTTACACATTAACAGTGAATGACTGGGGTATTTTTAGACTTACTAATGTCTTTATTTTTAAAAATATGGAAAATAGTATTTTTTTCTATGAGTTCCTTTCTTTTAAAAGTGAGTATCTTGGAGTTTTTTTGTCTTTTTTTCCTTTTTTCCTTGGTATTATAGTATTGATTTACTAGCATTCATTTTAGCAGTCCCTTTCTAGAAAACATTTTGATTTTTTTAGTTTGTCCTTATTATAAACAGTATTGTAGTGAACACTTTGAATATGTCCTTTCAGATGTGTATCACCCAGTGTTCCTTTTTTAAAAAAAATTGGTGAAATGGATGGAATGGTAGATAGCCAGAGCTAACTCTTTTCATTCATTCATTCATTTCCAGTCCTGGGGATTGAACCCAGGGCTACATCCTCACCTGTTTTATTTTTTATTTTGAGACAAGATCTCGCTGAGTTGACCAGGCTGGCCTCCAGCCTGCGATTCTCCTGCCTCAGCCTCCCAGGGGTAGCTGGAATTAGAGGCACGTGTGCCACAGTACCTGGATAGACCTGACTCCTGATAGAACTGTAGTGTCAGCCTGTAGTAAAGTGGGGCCCCATGGAGAGGGAGCCCCCGGCTATTTTCTCTTTCCCCTTTCAATTTTGCCTGATGCATTAAAAAACAAAAAACCAGGCCTGATAACTTAAGTTTTTTTTTTTTTCTCTCAAGGAAGAAAGTAGGATCTGCATTATTCAAAAAGTTCATGCATACAGCATAGACATTTTCCCATTCCTAGGCACTAGAAGGATAGATAGAATGTTCTGTGTACCCTCACAGATATGTTCAGACAGGTGAGACTCAGAAAATGTCACCCAGAGTTAGCCACACATATGGATCTGCCGTGTTCACGTATTTTGGACCCATGGGACGCCATGAGTAGCAGTTTTGTATTCTGCTCACTAACAAGAAAACAGGGCTAGTTTTATGATGACATTAGTTTAAGAGTAATTGCAATTTCAGAAACGTTATGTGAAAAAAGTGAGTATCTTAGTATTTACAAGATGTGGCAGTTGTAACCACTGCTCTTGAAAAACAGTAAAATAAGAAAAATCAGCTGGGTGTGGTGGTATATGCGTGAAATCCTGGCTACCAGGAGGCTGAAGCACAAGAATTGCAAGTTCATACTCAGCCTGGGGTGCATAGTGAGACCCTATCTGAAAAGAAAAAATTTTAAAAAAGGAGTAGCTCAGTGGTGGAGCACTTTCCTGACATGCACATGGCCCTAGGTTCAGTCTGCACCACCCCCCAAAAGCACAAAGCAAAAATAACCACCACATGCCAAAGACAAAGTTTGTTCTATAATAAGAGATAGGTCAGTGAACAGAAGAATGTTTTCTGTAAATGGAGTGGAAAAACAATAAAGAACACAAAATCAGTAACTGGAATGTTATAACATGAACTGACAGAGAATAGAGTAAGATGAAAAGATTGAGGCTGGAGATTAGCTCAGTGGTTGGAGTGTTTGCCTTGCAGGCGCAAGGCCCTGAGTTCAATACCCAGCACCAAAAAAAAAAAGAAAAAAAGAAAAGAAAAGATTGCAAAGCTGTAGAAATACATTGAGCACTGATCAGCACCGTTATAAAATATACACATTTGGAACAACAGTGAAGAAAGTAGATGTGGCTGATTTGTGGCTGAAAATCAAATTTTGACAGCCCATGAGTGGAAGAATAGATAAAAAGAATTAGAGAACATGACAGAACAAAGATACTGTAACATGAGAATCATTGGTGTTCTATTTACCTAGAGATCCTCAAAATGTAACTGACATGGCATTTAAATCATGAGGGAAGAAAACATTTCTCTAAAGAACCACTTAATCTATAGAATAACATTGGATTCTGAGAAAAATGGACCCAAAATAATCAGTAACAAAATTACCCTGATTAAACTCTTGGGTTTCAATCGTTAATAAATCTAAAGGCATTCAGACAGAAAAGGGGTAAAGTCAGCCCAATCTTACACTTTTAAATACTTTTTGCATATGAAAAAAGAAAAGCAGCCTTGGGGATTTAGCTCAAGTAGTAGGCCCTGAGGTCTATCCCCAGCACCCCCCACACAAAACCAAAGAAAAGAAAAACACAAAGTACAGTCTGTTCATTATATCTAGGTGAGATGTCGCTTATACATACTTGGGCAAACTGAAGATGACTCAGAAACAGAAGAATGTAACAAATAGTGTATCAGACAGAGGCCTTTGTTGAAAGAAAAATAATACTGCTTGAAAATGAAAACCATCCATCTAGCAGGGGAAGCTGTAGACTAATGGCTGGTGCTACAGAGTACTGAGGCAGACATGAAGTTGTAGTGAGAGGAAAAGAATAAATACAACCTAGAACTGATGTGAGCTAGATTTCCCTTTAGGTGTGAAGACAGGAAACACTCACCTGTCAAATACGCAAGAAACCATCTGAGAGCCCTGCACACACGCGATAGAGAAAGTGACAGTGCGGTCCAGCCACCCAAACATGAACCTGAGTGAAGAACTAAGGGCTTTGTAGGAAGCAATGAAGTGTTCACCTGGAGCCACCAATAGGGAAGGCTGCGGCCGCAGGGTCAAGGGAGGGCGGAGCCTCGCCCTGCCCTTGCGCTCAGGTGCCATCTCAGGTGCCATCTCGAAGCCTGAAAGTACGGAAGGACCCACAGCGATCAGTTTGAACAATGACAACGTTTTTCTCCTTCCATTTTTCAGATTGTTGAATGTTTTAGAAGTAATAGCTCCCTTCAAGCACTTTAACAAGCTTAGAGAATTTGTTCAGATGAAGCTTCCTCCAGGCTTTCCTGTAAAATTAGGTAAGAAAAACATTTAGATGTAAGTTTTATGTTTGTGAGAAATACAGAGTTAAATGAGAAATTTGTTTTAAAGGAAGATAGATTTCCCAGTTGCTTACATTTTATATTTTATTAAGATGTTTGGATATTAGGTTTTCTCATACATATGAAGTGCACGATGAGTGCTGTCATTTTGCTTGGTTTCAATGAAATGTGAGAAAGATGAAAGTGCTCCATAGGAGAAGGTGTGGATGGACCAACGGTCCAGTGTAGCGATGCTTTTCGTGTGCGAGAGGAGACCATG
This sequence comes from Hystrix cristata, assembly GCA_004026905.1. Classification (NCBI taxonomy): domain Eukaryota; kingdom Metazoa; phylum Chordata; class Mammalia; order Rodentia; family Hystricidae; genus Hystrix; species Hystrix cristata. Next base: position 4,603 of record PVJO010002778.1, on the reverse strand, counting down.
CGTTGCCCGGATCCTGAGCACCCTTTTGAGGTTCTGCATAGTGGTAACGTCTCTGAGCACAGCAGTCACTATTAATGGAAACGGAATAGTCGTACATTTTATTTTTCAATCTTAATGTTTATAGTTAGTTTCATGTTAATCATTGGTCTTTAGAAGCAGTAAACTTTCCTTATTGCAGTTATTTATCTTTCTAACATATCAGAAAACTGGGAGCAGGAGATAAATAAAAGGTGTTTTAGGCCTTTAGGCTTAAATTCAGCCTTAATGTGAGCGTTAGGGGAGTTTTAATCCCACCCATGGAACCCGCTCCTGGCGTTTGGTGGGTCTGCTGCGTGCCAGACTCCAGGCCAGGGATGAGAGACGCCAGAGTCCTCTTTTGGGTTTACCTTGTGGTGGGAGACAGACATCATTCTTCAGGTGTATTTTATCTTGTTTCATTCCATGTTAAACACACACACACACACACACACACACACACACACACACACACACACATCTTAAAATAATTAGGCACGGTGCTTTACTCCCAAAATAGTATTTTAATTAAACTGGACCTCAAATTTCCAGACTTAGACATAAACATTTTTTGGATTAAAATTAGTTTTAAGCTGACTTTGAAAATGTCATGCTGGTTGCCCTTTGCATTGAAAAAAGCCGTGGGAAGCCGGTGTCAGTTCGGAGGAACCGAGCCTAAGACCGCGGGTCTGCAGGGGCCCCCTCTGGAGGAGTCCGAGCCGGGCCTGCCTTCGGGGAGCGTCAGGTCCCGTCAGACCCCAGCGTGCCCCAGATTTCCGCGGGGACGCTCCCGGTTGCAGGAAGGGAAAGGTCCGCGGGCCTCCCGCACACTCTTCACGCGGGGACGCTGTCCGGCTCTTGCTCTCGGGTTTTACCCTCTTTTCAACTGGCGTTCCTGGGTCGGTTTAACCTTGCGCCATTTTTGTTTCTAAATTGAGAAAACCGGGGAGGAAAAGTGTAAAGAATTGGAAGTAGTTGGCCGACTTCCATGTTTTCCACAGCAGCCAAAGGGAAAGACCTGCCCGCAGGCTCCTGCCGTCCGTTGGTTGGACTGTTTCCCCACCGCGGGCAGGCGCAGGGCGGGGGTTCCGGAAGGAGCCCCCCCCCGGCCTCCCCCTGCGCCCTCCCGCACCTCCCCCTGCGCCCTCCCGCACTTCTGGCCTGCCGGAGTTCCTGCCCTGGCCCTTTCTGCCAGCTCTTAGGTGGCTTGCTGTCGCTCGCCGGGTAGTTCTCCTTTACCACCACCTCCCATTTCTCCCATCTTTTTCCTCCTGTTAGGCTTCTTAGGTCTTTGACCTTTTCAAATCCAGTCAACCAACTAGTAATAATTGCACTTAACTCTGCGTGGCTTTAGGGTTTGGTATTCATAGCCATGCTATTTGGAAACCTACTTTTCTGTCTCCATCCTTCTATTCACAGTTATATAATAAAGGAGGGAAAATAAAGGGATTTAAAAAGACGTTGTTTTTCTATTTCAATTGATTTTTTTTATTCTTTGATTTTTTGAGGCAAAGTCTCACGTAGTTTAGGCTGGCCTGGCGCTCACAGCAATCCTCCTGCCTCAGCCTCCCGAGTGCTGGCACACATCAGCATACCTGGGCTCTGTTTCACTGGAGACTGCTGAGATGATGGCAGCAGGAACCTGCTCAGATAGAGTGAGCACCAGAGCAGCGCTCGGGGTGCCACCAGAGAGGATGGGCAGTGTGCTTCTAGTAGCCAGGGAATCTAAGGAAAGCAGGAAAAGGAAGACGACCGCAGAGTGAAGAAGCAATAGCAGACAAAAAATAAAACGGTCTAAGGCATATATGCCTGTAATTCCAGTTTCTCAGGAGGCTGAGGCAGGAAGAGCCGGAGGAGTGCTCAAGCCCAGAAATTTAAGACTGGCTGTGGTAACATAATGAGACCTGATTTTTTTTTTTTTTTTTTTTTTAAAGAAAGTAAAGAAGAAATTATAAAATGCACTCAAGTAGATGTCTCTAGGAAGCTCATTCCAGGTGTGGAGGTCCAGGCAGCTGGGCGTGCAGACGTGGAGACAGATACGCCACAGAGTAGGAGCGAAAGGGAGCAAGCAGGAACGGCTCCACCGAGAGCAGATTGGGGAGAGTCCGCAGCCCAGGAAAGGGGCTCCCATGGCCTAGCGATGGCCTGCGACGTGGCTCGGCCGCTTGGGAAAATGTTTCGTGAAGGGGTTGGGGGCTTAGCACAGTGATAGAGCGCTCGCCTAGCAAGTACAAGGCTCATCACCCCGCCCCACCCCCACACCCAAAACACAGTTTTGTGAGTTTCTTAAAGACTTTTTTTTTGTTTAGTGAGACGAGGCTTTGCTATGTGTATAGTTTAGGCTGGCCTTGACTTTCGGTGATCCTCCTGTCTCAGCCTTCTAAGTGCTGCGATTGCAGATGTGTGTTACCACGCTCAGCTTGTTCTCAGGTAGGTTCTGATATTCCTGGGTTCTTCCCCTCCTCGAACAAAGAAGTGAATGAGGGGGACAAAAAGTAGTTCTGAAGTTTTATTTCAAATTATAGAGAAAAGAAGAAAAGGAAAGTTGAGCATAACGACAGAAACAGCAAAATGTGCACCGGGCCTAAAAGGCACGGCAGGGGTTACCACAAAAGGCATGACAGCCTTGGTGCTGGGTACACAGACAGCGTCTTCCACCAGAGAGAGCAGGGAGAGCACCTGCCCTAGCGGCGCCCTCCGTGGCGCTACTAACATTTATCTGGAGTCTGTTCTGAGAGTTGTCCGTCCTGTGAGAAGAGGGGCGAGTGGAATTTCGTGCCCCCCGCTGACAGCAGGCCAAGGGCGCTCGCTCTAGGTCATGTCCATCCTCCCGGCCAGGGCAGGCCACACGCTAGTCTTACAGCAAGCTCTTAGTTTCTTAAGAACTAAACGTGCAGCAGCTGACACCCGGGCGGACACCGATGGGTGAAGGTCATGTGCACAGACAGCCCTGAGCGCATTTCCTAGCGCCGTGCGGTGGGAGCGGCGGGCGCCAGAGCCGCGCGGGTGACTGGCCGTGCACCGGGTGCCCGTCAGAAGGCGGAGCCGGCGCGTCGCCAAGGCCGGCCCGAAGCTGGCGCGCTGATGTGCCCCTCGCGCCGGCGTGACGGAAGCGGACTGCTCGCAGGGTGAGGCGGCTGGCCCGAGGGGCGCGTGGCTGGGGCGGGCGGTGTCCTGACTGTGAACGTAGGTGTCAGTACTGCCTTCAGTGGAAGTGGCGTAAAGGGACAGGGAGTCTGTCGTTTCTTACCGTTGGATATGCAACTGCAGTTTTCTTAAAAAGCTGGGCTGGGAATTTAGCTCAGTAGGAAGAGCGCTTGCCTCTCAGGCACAAGGTCCTGAGTTCGGTCCCGGCACCAGAAAAAAAGTTGACTCACTTCTGCAGGTCCTGCCCTGGCTGTTCAGTCTCATTCGCTGTTACCGCGGTAACACTGACATGCATGTTGTTAAGGGGACTGGGCATGGCGGCGTGACCCCAGCACCCTGGGAAGCTGGGCTGCCGTGCAGGGCGGGCCTGGGGCTCCATTCCCCCGTGTTTAGAAAGGCAAGAGCGGAAAGTGTCGGTCGTCTCATCTGCCTTCGCTCCTCTGCCGTCGGCTGTTTCTGGAGCTGTGTTGCCGTGCGTGGCCGAGCTGTGGCGGGGTTGCCGCTGCCTTCTTGGCTTCCTCCGGCCCGTGGCCGCTTCTGTCCAGCACGGCTCGTGCCCTCTGCGCCCTGCGTCTTTCTGGTCCCTCGTCTGCTGCCGCACAAGGTGTGCTCCAGGCGGTGGCACCTCCCTGGTTTCACCCCTCCCTGTCCAGAGGAGGAGCCGGCGCTCTGGCTGAAACGCTTTTCTGCAAGGCCTTTGGCTCTTCTGGCTTGTCCTGTTTGACATTTTGCTCCTCAGAGCGGCCTGGTGGTCCCTTCTTCCGCTTTTGCTGAAAGGTCACTCGCTGAGGTTTCCTTTTGTCCACCTGTCACCACCTCCTCCTCAGCCCTGGACTCTGTGCCCTGTCAGGCTGTATTTTTCTCTAGATAATGATCACAGTTACTCTTTACTTCTGAGCTTGTTGGCTTGCTTTTTACTCCCCAGTGCACGAATTTTGTGTCTGGTTTACTGCTGGATGTTTACTGCTGTCTAATGCCCAGAACCAGGGTGGGAGGGCCACACACTCTGCTGAAAGACAGGAAGGACATGGTGGCTCTGATGAGTCTGTGCCTTCTGTCACCCGGCTCGGGTCTTGACTTAGGGAAGAGGGGAGCTTGAGACAGTAAGGAAATGGGTATGAACACTGAAGTGCAAGGAATTTCCCCTTCAAGATCCCTGCCTCCAGCAGTTTTACCAAGGAGGATCCTTTCTTAGCTCAGCCCGCCCTAGAAGCCGGCCCTCTGCTCGTGCCGTGCCCGGTCTCTCCACACCTGAGGAACCGGTTTCCATCATTTTTCTGGTTATTTTTATGTTTAAGTCTAAGGTGATTTTGTTTGTTTGTTTTTTAGCATGAGAATCTTACTTTCTGCCAAAGTTAAAAAAAAAAAAAACCCTCGGCTCCTAAGGGTTGAAGTTAATGTATTGTCTGTCTTTGGCCTAGGCAGACATTTGAGTTTGTTT